>PVKH010011590.1:0-17691 GCA_004027955.1 Chaetophractus vellerosus
ATTTCATCATGGTTACCTCATTTTTTAATTCCTATTATTTTACACTGCTTACATGAGTTAAATACTAATTTTCCAAGGTCTTAAACAGTTCCTCTTCTAACAATTACTATTATTATTACTATTATCCTTTTACTTTCCTTACCTCTTTCATGTTCCGTGGCCCTAATTTTTTCCTCAAAAGGAACATAGACAATAGCAAAGAAATATAAGAACAATGTGTCAAAGAGAAAACTTAAAACACACAAAAACAGGAATTCAATAAAATCCTAGATTAAAGAAAGAAGCTAATCAACTGAATAAACCAATCAAGATAAAAAGATGACCAGAAGAAAACAAAAAATTGCAAACCATACTAAGGAAAAATGAAGACATGGCACAGACCAATGAACAAACTAAAAGACAGGAAGTGGTGCAGAATTTTGAACAACTAAACAAAGCTGTTTAAACAAACATTATGGACCAATTAAATGAAGTAAAGGAAGTGATTAAGGATAATATGAAGACACTGGGATAACATACTGAAGAAATTATAAACATACATAAATAGATAACAGATATGATGGTGATGAACAGCACAATCCAAGAAACCAAAAAGACGCTGGAAGCACACAACAGTAGATTCAAACAGGCAGAGGAAAGATTTAGTGATTTGGAAGGCAATACATATGAAATCAAACAGACTGTAATGGTAAAACAGATAGATAGAAAGATAAAAACAATTCCTCAAGGTCATAGGGATTTGAATATCAACAAAAAATGCACAAACCTACACATTATAGGCATCCCAGAGAGAAAAGAGAAGGGAAGCAGGGCAGAATGACTGTTAGAGGAAATAATGGTTGAAAACTTCCCAACTCTTTTAAGGGAGATAGATGTACAAGTCCCAGAATCACAGGGCACCCCAAACAGTATAAATCCCAACTGGCTTACTCCAAGACAAATACTCATGAAACTGTCCAATGATCAAGACAAAGAGAAAATATTGAAAGCAGCAAAAGAAAAGAGAACAATCACATACAAAGGAAGCTCATTAAGATTAAGTGCTGACCCATCATCTAAAAACATGGAGGCTCACAACAATCTTACATGCAAACAATAATCAAAAAAAGAGTGGGAGTAGCTATACTAATATCAGACAAAATAGACTTTAAATGCAAAACTATTGTAAGGGAGAGGGAAGGAAAGTTGTAATACAGGGGCTTTTTTGGGACTTGGGAATTGTCTTGAGTGATGTTGCAATGGAGTATATAGGCCATTTTATATCATCATGTATCATGCAGAACTCTGTGGGAGAGAGGGTGGTCTACAGTCTGAACTGTGGTCCATGCTTGGTGGCAAAGCCCCAAAATGTGTATATCCATTACAGGTGATGTGTCACACTGATGAAGGATGTATATGTGGGAGGTTGTGGGAGGTGTGGGAGGTGTGGCATAGGGGTACTCCTAAAATTTCCATGTAACATTTATGTAAATTGATGTATCCTAAAAAATAAAATTAAAAAAAATTTAAAATAAAATAAAAAAGAGACAAAATGTACTCTATATATTAGAGAAAGGGGTACTCTTTAAAGAAGAAAGAATAATAATAAACGTTCATGCATATAACAGGGGTGCCTCAAAACATATGAGGCAAACACAGGAAAAACTAAGTGGTGAAATAGATGCCTCTAAAATTATGGTGGGAGACTATAATGCACCTTAACACCATTATACAGAACATCTCGACAAAGAACCAATAAAGAAACAAAGACTTTGATTAATATATTAAAGGATCTGGAACTAATAGACATATACAGAACACTACACCCAAATAAAGTGGGATATAAATTTTTCTCCAGTGCAAATGTATCATACTCCATGAGACTACATGCTAGGTCACAGAACAAGTCTCAAAGAAGTCAGAAAGACTGAAACTATACAAATGAAATTGGAAATCAGTAAGGGCCAGAGAACCAGATTAGGCCCAAAGATATGGAAGTTAAACAACACACTCTCAGACAAACAGTGGACCAAGGAAGAAACCTCAAAATAAATCAGTAATTACCTTGAAACAAATAAAAATGATAACACAATATATCAAAACCTATGGGATCTAGCAAAAGCTGTACTGAGAGGGAAATTCATAGCCATGAATACATAAATGAAAAAAGAAGATCTAACATCAAAGACCTAACTGCATACCTGGAGGAATTGGAACAACAACAAACTAACCTCAAAGGCAGCAGAAAGAAGGAAACAACAACGATTAGAGCAGAAGTAAATAAAATAGAAAATAAGAAAGCACTAGAAGAAATAAAACCAAAAGCTGGTTCTTTGATATGACCAATAAAATTGGCAAACCTTAGCCAGACTAAGAAAGAAAAAAAGAGAGAAGATGCAAATATAAAAATAAGAAATGAGGAAGAGTATATCACCACAGACCCCACAGAATTAAAGAGTATCATAAGAGGATACATCAAGTAATTATATGCCAACAAGAAGGATAATCTAGAGGAACTGGACAAATTCTTAAAACTTCACATGCAGCCTACGTTGATGAAAGAAGCATTTGATGAACTCAACAGTCCAAATAGACATAAAGAGAGAGACTTAGTCATAAAAAACCTCCAAAGTAAGAAGAGCCCAGGACCAGACAGCTTCATAGGTGAATTCTACAAAACATTCCAGAAAGAACTAACACCAATCCTGCTTCAACTCTTCCAAAAAATAGAAGTGGAAGGAAAATTGACTAACTTTTTCTATAATGCCAAAATTACACTAATTCTAAAGCCAGACAAAGATGCCACAAAATGGAAAATTACAGACCAACCTCTCTAATGAAACTAGATGCTAAAATCCTCAACAAAATACTTTCTAATCACATTCAACAACACATCAAACGAATTATACACCATGTACAAGTGGGTTTCATTCTGATTATGCAAGGATGGTTCAACATAAGAAAATCAATCAATGTATTACAACACATAAACAGATTGAAAGAAAAAAATCACAATATCATCTCTATAGATGCAGGAAAAGTATTCAACAAAATACAGCACCCTTTCTTGATAAAAGCACTGCAAAATTTAGGTATAGAAGGAAACTTTCTGAACATGATAAAGGGTATATATGAAGAAAAAAACACAGCTAACATCATCCTTTAATGGTGAAATTCTAAAATCATTCCCTCTAAGATTGGGAACAAAACAAGGATGTCCAATATTACCATTTCTATTTAACATTGAGAAGTATTTTCTTGAGCACTGAGGTCAGAAAAGTATATGAAAGACATCCAAGTTGGAAAGGAAGAACACAAAATTCCACTATTTGCAGATGACATTATCTTATACATATAAAGCCCTGAGAAATCTACAACAAAGATTCTAGAACATATAAAGAAGTTTGGTAAAGTTACAGGCTGTAATATCAATGCTCAAAAATCAGTACCATTTCTGTACACCAACAATGAGTAATCTGAGAAGGAAATCAAGAAAAATACCATTTACAATAGTAACTAAAAGAATCAAATGCATAGGAATAAATCTATCTAAAGATGTAAAGGACTTATATGCAGAAAACTACACAACATTGTTAAAGGAAATCAAAGAAGACTTAAATAAATGAAAGAATATTCCCTGTTCATGGATAAGAAGATTAAACATCATTAAGGTGTCTAATGTACTCAAACTAATCTACAGAATTAATGCAATGCCAATAATAATCAATACAGTATATTTAATGAATTGGAAAAACTAACCACAAAATATTTGGAAGGGTAAGAGGCCCCAAATAGCCAAAGATATATTGAAAAAGAAAAATGAAACTGTAGGTATCACACTGCCTGACTTTAAAACGTACTACAAAGCTACAGTGGTCAAAACTGCATGGTATTGGCACAAGGATAGACATACTGACCAATGGAACCGAATTAAGAGTTGTGATATAGATCCTCACATATACAGTCATTTGATATTTGACAAGTCCACCAAGCCCACTCAAATTGAGACAATGGCCTCTTCAACAAATTGTGATTGGAGAACTGGATATCCAAATCCAAAAGAATGAGAGAGGAATACCATCTCACATCTTATACAAAAATCATTTCAAGATGCATTAAAGATCTAAATATAAGAGCCAAGACCATAAAGACCTTGGAAGGTAATGTAGGGAAGTATTGACAGGGCCTTTTAATAGAAAATGGTTTCACAAATGTCACAACCAAAGCATAAGTAGCAAAAGAAAAAACAGATTAATGTGATCTCCTCAGAATTTAAAACTTGCACCTCAGAGGACTTTATCAAGAAAGTAAAAGGGGAGCCTATCCAATAGGAGAAAATATTTGGCAATCATATATCTGAGAGGAGCCTAATATCCTGCATATATTAAGAAATACGACACCTCGAATATATAGACAACCAAACCATTTTTAAAAATGAGCAAGCAACCAGAAAAGACCCTTCTTCAAAGGAGAAATACAAATGGCTCAAAAGAACATGAAACAATGCTCAACATCACTAATTATTAGGGAAATGCAAATCAAAACTACAGTGATATACCAGCTTACACCATTAATTTGATGAATATTAAAAAAAAAAAACTGTGGACTATAAATGTTGGAGAGAATGTGGAGGAAAGGGAGCCCTCACCCACTGCTGGTGAGAATGTAGAATGATCCAACCATTGTGGAGAACAGTTTGGAAGTTCCTCAGAAAACCATCTATAGAACTACCATATGATCCAGCAATTCATTTGCTCACAAGAATTGAAAGCAAAGACATGAACAGATATATGTACACCAATGTTCATAGCAGCATTATTCACTATTGCCAAAGGGTGGAATCAACCCAAATGTCCATCAACAGATGAATGGATAAACAAACTATAGTACATACATACAATGGAATATTACTCAGCTGTAAGAAGGAATATAGTTCTAACACAAGGGATAACATGGATGCATCTTGAGGACCTTATGTTGAGTGAAACAAGCCAGGCATTGAAGGACAGACAGTACATGGCCTCACTACTATGAATTAAGCAAATTGAACAGACTCAGAGAGCTATTGTCTGGAAGACAGGTTTACAGGAACTAGAAAGGGAGAAGTAGGTTGTGAGCCAACACCCATACTGTTGATGTTCAAGAACTAGGACCGTGAAAGCCGTGCCATGGATGAAAAGAATGACAAAGCAAAATGAGATAGCTGGGGTCAGGGTACCCTCCACCATGAGGGAAAAGAGTCCTGCTGCACAAACCATCATGGCTTTTATTAGGCATTAGAACAAAGAAAATGCATGTGTGCATGTGCAAGGGTATAGTATACATGATAGATAACACTTTAGCTAACATCAGCAGATTCCATTATTCTTTGGGGTTAATGATTTATGTTCCTATATGTAACAGACCTTGCTAAACATTATCTTGACATATACCATCTGTACTCTTTGGAGCATGGAATGTTTCTCCATTAGGCACGTATCAAATCTTATATCAACATCCCAAGACTTGTGGTGCTTGAACCATACATAAATCAAGGAGGCCTGTTTTTCTTTTAGGCCAAGGCCTATGTGAGAACTCCTTCACCATACAGTTGTAATCTATGGTAAGGTGAAAGTGTGTAGTTGCATATTGAAGGGATATGACAGGAGAGTAGTGATATTATTGGGTTGGGTGGTGCACAGTTGACAGGTGGGTAGGTTGGGGAGGGTGGGTTGGAAGGTCCAGGGAACTGGGGGAGGGTTGGGAGAGGGACCTGGTGACACTGGGGATTTGCAGGTATGTGGTTGAAAGTACAGAGTTGGGAATGTTTTCATGGCAATATGACAAGGAATGATTACTGGCTTTGGGTGTGTAATGAGTGGCATTTGGGACAGGGCACACCTGGATCTGGCTTCTAGCAGTGTGTGAAAGATCATTTTGTCATAATGTTTTGTATCCCTGGGTGGAGACCAACACAATTAGGTGGAAAGTGTCAGATTACCATTCTTGGGGGGACCCAGTTTGTTCACAAATAGAGAAGCAGGAGTCTCAGAAGAGCACGGGCAGTTCCTAATAGGGGAGAACAAACCAGTGTGTCAAGAACTTAGTGTTGTTGCCTGTAACTATGATCTTGTCTTCCAAGGAGTCAAGCCAGGGGTTCGCCATGGGCCCAGAGGGGGAGGAGGAGGTAGGAATAGAATAGATTGAACAGGGGGGATTTAGTGGACAATGGAAGTGTTCTACATGATCTTACAATGATGGACCCAGGCCATGTTAAAAATCATCAACAGTTATAAAAGTATACTGTCTAAAATGTAAACCAAACATAAACCATTGACCATCTTTAGCAGCTATATTTCACAATTTGTATACCATTTATAACAAAGGTACCATCCACTTATAAAAAGGTATTAATATAGGAAGCAATAAAAGGGGAAGATATTGGGTATATGATAATGCCCTGTATTCTGTGTGTGACTTTACTGTGACCTGAAATTTCTTTGAAAATGGAATGAAAAATAATAAGACATTGTGGAATAAATGGAAGAAAGTGTCACTGTACAGGCAGGATACCAGATATTACAGTGATCAAAGGCAAATGTTTTTAAATATTTTTCATTAATTTTTAATATCCCATTCATTATCTTAATTTTATTTTATTTTGTTTTTTAAATTTTTATGTATTTTATTTCTTATATTTAGACTTATCCTTATTATTTCATTTTCCTATTAATTGTATCTGTCTATTTTAATGGCTTCACTCTTGAAGAAGCTTTGGATCACTGAAGGGTTACAACTGGGGCAGGGGAGGATCATTGGTGTGGGGTGTCAGTGATGGGATATACATGGGAGGAAGTCCACATGAGGATACATATAAGGTATATAAAAAAGTTCAAGTGTTCATGGGGCATTGTCTTAGTGGGTGGAGACTCACACAATAATCAAAAGAATATTGAACTCCCATCCTAGAGAGATCCACCACATTCTCTAATGGAGCAGCAACAGTCCCCCAAGTGCAGGTGCAGTAACTGGTGAAGGAGGAAGATTCAATGATAGGCCCTTGATATTAATGGCTATGCTTATTAGCCTTTGCTCTTGAAATTGAAAATTAGCCTATTGTTGTGGGGTGCCTAAGAGTTGCCTCCTGAGAGCCTCCTTGTTGCTCAAATGTGGCCTCTTTCTAAACCAAACTCAGCATATAATTGTAATACCTTCCAGTGTGGGACCTGACTCCCAAGGATAAGCCTCCCAGGCACCAAGGGATTACTACCCAGCACCAACTAGCAATGCAACTGGGAAAAAAAACTCAAATAAAAGGGGAAAATGTAAAGACAAATGTGTTGATATGAATAGGAGACTTCAAAATGAGTCGGGATGTCATCCCAGAGGTAATGCGTATGCACATTTCAGCAGAATCTCATAGACTGCCCAAGTGGATATTACCTCAAATAATGGCGCTCCTGAGGGCTCTGGGTACACCCAGCTCCTATGGTCAGGGTGGATAGCTCCAGAGCTTAGTGTCTTGCAAATGGGCCATACTTTGGAGTTTGTGCTCCTGAGAGTGACAAAGTTGGACTGAATTATGTCTTCCCTACACATGCTGGAGTTTGTTAGTGTACTTCTAAGAGACTCGAGGATTTCGGCTGTCCATGTCCAGAGTTGCAACACCTACTCTGCAGCTCATTCGACTCATCCAGGACAACTAACAAGAAGATGATGATGGACAATGAACATCCCAAGGAAAATAGAGAGTCTGCAACTACAAGCAAGATAAAATGTAATTATTTTTTCCAACTTAGTGCTATTAGAGAATCCAAGACAAGAAGTGATCTCTACCTGCATATTAAAAATATAAGTAAGGATAGAACAGTTTACCAGATTTTCAACCCTAACCCTGTGCTCTGAGAATTTCATCTTCATCTTCCCTAGTTTACTACAGGAACATCACTCAGCCAACAGACACTCTGGAGCAGCACTTGTGATCTGAGCCTCACAAACCCCTTTTATCTGAGATTTGTGGCCAAAGAAACATCAATTAATGAGAAGTTGGAAAAGACCCAGGCTCCTGTTCTACTGTGGTCTTCAGACAGAATTTTTACAAACTTGAAATTTTCCTGCTACATGATTGTCCTATTTAGGTTGATCCAACATATTAAATAAGATTGACATAAATGCTACAAGTAGCACAAGCCTCTCTACTTAACACAGTTATAATCTCTATTTTTGCTTGAATATTTTTCCTAGGCATGCATTGCACAACATCTCTGGATCAGTCCCCTGTCATTGTTTCACAACATTAAGAATTTGATCAAATCATTCCTTCTCAGTAGAGCCTTCCATAAACTTCCATGTCCCCATTTTTTTTATTCCTCCATATTACATGATTTTGATCATGTGCCTTTACAGATTTTGCTGCAAAGAGGGAAAAGCCATTTGCTTTCCTCTTGAATGTGATCTTGCCCTGTGAATGGCATTGATTCACACAATACAGCCATAGAACATTGCTCGGGTTCTAGGTTTTCAGGAAACAAAGAAAGGCTTCAAGATAATGTCATCAGCCCAGATCCTCATACTCCTGCTCCACTGTCTTTCATTTGAGAAACTTTAAGATGGTATTTTTCTTCTAAAGTGATTCTCCTGTTCAGATATAAAATCCACCATATTAAAAGAGGATATGAAATAAATTGTGCAATCTCCTGTAAAGGTAAAGGCAATTCAAAACAATGATAAGGAAATTTAAATTATCCTCCATGCAAGAACATAGAGGCCTTTCCTCTCCTCCTTTCCTTACATCACCTACTTTAGAAAAATTCTGATTGTAAAGGAATTCTCTGTCTTTTTCAGAGGTATGTACTTTTATTAAAAGATAAATAAGTGCTTAACATAGTGAACCCTTTACTTTTATAAGTCACTACCTATGTATGCACAAGATTTTTGGTACTCTATTTGAGAAGATTAACAGGACCCACAAGGATGAGAGTTTAGTATTTTCTTTTTTATTTTGTGGGTTTCCACCCAATAATATGACATCCTAGGACAAAATGAACACATTCAAGCCCATAATATTATGTGCAACTATGAACCTTATTCTTTAAAAACTGAAACTTAGTAATTACCATAGTTTCCAAGGGCAGGGGAAGGGAAGAATAGGTGGAAAATAAGGCATATGTAGAGCATTGGAATTGTTTGGCATTAGTTTTCAATGATGGATGTTGGAGCAGTTTGATATTGTTTACAAATTCCAAAAATAGACAATGGATTATGTTTTTAAATTGGTCTGTCTGAAGTTTCACTTTTACTTAATTAAATTATGATCAGGGCTTTTTTAAAAAATGTTTTTAAAGATTTATTATTTATTTATTTATTACATACCCCCCCTTCTGCTTGCTCTTGCTCTGTGTCCATTCTTCTGTGTTTTTCTATGTCTGCTTCTTGTCTCCCCCCATCTTTGTGGCGACGCGCTGAGTCGGCCCTCTGCGGCAAGGGCCGCGGCTCGCTCCATTTGAGGATGGCTCCATTCCATTTTCATGGGTGGCTCTGCTCCATGTTTTGCGGGCAGCAGTCCTCCATGTTTTCTGTGGGCTGCCCAGCTTCCGCAGTTCCGCAGCAGCAGCTCCGCTTTTCACCGGTGACTTTGCCATTCCCATGATGGCTTTTTGCCTTCCCCACGGTGGCTCTGCCCCACCCATGGTGGCTTGCCTTTCTCAAGGCCGTCTGCCCGCTCTGAGAGGTCCCCGGGAACCGAACCCGGGGCCTTCCATGTGGTGCCCCAGCGTGCTCTTATCCACTGAGCTATCTAGCCAGGCCTTGATTAGGGCTTTGATTGGGGCATGTCTGTAGGGCATTGAGTCCCCACCAAGAGGTGGGGACTCACAGATGAAAGACATGGCAAAAGATGGCTTTGGGACTTTGGGGCTGAAGCCCAGTAAGTGAACACACAGGAGAAGAGCACAAAACAATAGAGATGGCTCCTTAGACATGGCAGAAGCCCCAGGGAAAGAGACAGAGAAGTTTGCCTGATAGTCTACTGATAGCTTTGTGGAGAGCCCCAGGAAGAGAGGAATCCAAGAAGCCTGAAATCTTGGCAGACATTGGCAGTCATCTAGCACCGACACTTGGGAATAGACTTTGGTAAGGGAAGTAAATTATGCTTCATGGCCTGGTAAATGTAAGCAACTACCCTAAATAAATATTCTTTATAAAAGCCAACAGATTTCTGTTATTTTGCATCAACACCCCTTTGGCTGATTAATACAGATACGGTCCATATACATTATGTCAAAACCTGTAAAATAGTGCCATACAAATTGTAAACCAAAAGGCAGACCATTGTCTATGGATAGTAGCAATGCTTCAATATCTGTTCATCATTCGTAACAAATGGACAATACTCATGTAAAATATTATTAATAGGTTAAAATATATGGGAAGGACTGTGGGGTCTAAGAGAATCCCCTATATTTCTATGTAACTTTCCTGTACACTAAAGAATCTTTTAAAATAAAATGCAGAAATTAAAAAGAAACACTAGGGGAAATTACAGAAGAAATTGTCACTATACATAGAAGATAGATTTCATGGTGATGATAGACACAATATAAAAAATATTTTTTTACTTTGTTTTTGGAGAGGTTTGGGATTACATAAAAGTTACAACTATGACATGGAAGGAACACTGTTACAGTGATTGTTCGGTGCAAATCTCTATTTTCTATGTAACTTGTATGCTATCTAAAACATGTTTATAAAGAAAAAAGCTAAATAAGCATCTTGCCAACTTTATAACCAAAGATTGTCTTTCTCAATTACTTGGGAACCATCTGTTGGAAATGGAAAAATCAGGAAGACAATGCACTGCTCTCCTATTTTCTGTGGGAGATTAGGAACAAAGCTTAGATAAGCACGTGTCTCCAAGTTGCAGAACTACCTCATGTCATAAAAATTTGAGAATTTCTTGTTTCCTTGGATAAAGGCAATTACTTAAACCAGAGGCTCACCTCCATTACCAGATGAGTTTCAGATGAACTAGTTGTGATGAATGGTGCTGTCACGTCTCTTTATTGGAAGACTAGTTATCATTAACCTTGAGAACATGTTTATAATGAATTGTATCCTACTGGCTATCTAAAAAAGTGATATTTGGTTCTTTCTTTGCAAGCTATTTAAAGTATTGACTGGAGGTACATCACATTCCTATTTTAATTCATTAATCAAACAGATTCCTTTCTCTTCTATTTTTTTTTTAGAGTAGTTTCATGGTTGGCAGGATGTTTTGCTTTGAATGATGTTTTACCCAATTCTGATGACATGGATTAAATTGGTTGGAAACTTACTGAATTAATAAGATAATTTAGAGGACTAGTGGACACATAGCAGTCAGGTAAGATACCCTGGATTAGAAATTAACCATCCTAGATCATCATTCTTTTGGACTACTAGGCAGATGAAAGACACTATTGAAAAAGCATGGGGGGGGGCAGCTGTAGCCCAGTGGATGGGGTGCCAGTTCACCAGATGGGAGGCCCCAGGTTTGGTTCCCAGAGGCCTCTCCAGGCAGGCAGACCACCTTGAGAAGGGCAAGCCAACATGGGTGGGGCAGAGCCACCATGGCAGGGCAAAAAAAAGCCACCATGGGCAGGGTAAAGCCACCATGGGCAGAGCAAGTCACCTGCAAATGGAGCAGAGCCACCTGTGAACGGAAGTAGACCCACCCACGAACAGAGCAGAGCCACTTGCGCGGTGTCCTGACTCAGTGCTTTGCCCCAATGAGGGGAGACAGAGCAGACACAGAAGAAAACACAAAAAAAAATAAAAACAAAATGGACACAGCAAGAACAAGCAGAAAGGGGGGGATATGTAACAACAACAACAAAAAAAAGTATTTAAAAAAAAGAATAAGCATGGGTAATTTGAGTTTACATTCTGTCAGAAACAATATTGGTTGGAAAATAGAGAAAACCAGAATGTTGCCTGCAAGTCTTTCTCCAAAAGGAGCATTATATCTCTCTGTTATAGTTGGAAAAGGATTAGGAGAATAGAGTCAATGTCCATTCTGCTGCCCATGGTTTGAGAAGTTATTTTGAATTCTGTGCTTTATTATTTAACAATACATTATATATGCTATAGCTGCCACACATTCTGAGTCTTCTTATGAATTTTGACAAAGAAAAAGGAAAAAATTCTGAAAATGATTCACTGTCATAGTTGCCATTAAGAAAATTTGTGAATCATGTGATGAGTTTGAAATATCACAACTAACAGGAATTTGGAAGAAGTTGATTCCAACTTTCACAAAGTTGTTGAGGGGAAGGACCTGCAGATGGTGTGGATATAAAAAGAGAGCTAGACTTAGAAGTGGAGCATGGTGATTGGACTGAACTTCTGCCTTCTCATGATAAAATTTAGTGGATGAGGAATCGCTCCTTATGAATAATCAAAGAAATTGGTGTCTTGAAATAGAATCTATCCATGTGAAGGTTCTTCTCAAGCACACATGGATCATTCACCAGGATAGACAACGTGATTGGTAACAGAACAAGTCTCAATAAATTTGGAAAGAATAAAATTTACAAAGTAATTTCTCTGAACACAACAGAATGAACCTGGAAAGTAATAAGGGGAAGAGAACCAGAATAGGCACAAAGATATGGAATTTAAACAAACAAAAAAAATATTAGACATTCAGTGGGTCAAGGAGGAAATCGTTGAAGAAATCAGTAACTAACTTGAAATGAATGAAAATGAGAACATAATATATCAAAACATATGAGGTTCAGCAAAAGCAGTGATGAGAGGGAAATTTATAGCCATAAATAGTTATATTTAGAAAAAAAAAAGAGCTAATGTCAAAGACCTAACTGAATACCTTGAGGAACTAGAAAAAGAACAAAAAACTAATCCCAAAACAAGCAGAAAATAGAAAATAACGATGTTTAGATCAGAACTAAATGACATGAGAATTTTTTTTAATAACTAGAAAATATTTTAATAAATCCAATAGTTAGTTTTTTGAGAAGATTAATAAAATTGACATATTCTGGGAAGTAGATGTGGCTGAATCACATGTTCATCTGCCTATCATATGGGAGGTCCCAGGTTTGGGTCCTGGGCCCTCCTAAAAAAGAAAATGAGCAAATGCTTCATCCTGCTGCAAGAGAATGAAACACCACCTCCTGCAGAAACAGAGCTATACACTGCTGCAACAGAACTAGACACCAACACAATGTAGCTAAACTCTGCCCCCACCACAACAAGCAGAGGCCACAAGCCCACAGATGCCACTGCCCACAAGGAGCTGCTGTGGCTCAATCTGTTGGTCACACTCCTCTCATGTGGGAGGTCGCAGGTTTGGTTTCCCATGCCTCTTGGAGAAAGTGAGGAAACAATGAATAGAATAATAAGACAAACATCTGGGGGAAGGGGGGATAAATAAAGTAAAATTTTTAAAAAGCAGCTTTAAAAAACCTGACAAACCCTTAGCTAGATTAACAAAAAAGAGAGAGACAATGCTATTAAAATAAAAAACCAGAGAAAGGATATCACCATCAATCCCACAGAAATAAAGAGTATCATAAGAAGATACTGTGAAAAATTGTATGCCAACAAGATGGCTAACTTAGATGAAATGGACACATTTCTAGAAATGCATAAGCAACTTATATTGTCAAAAGAAGAAATTAATGAACTCAATAGACAAATCACAAGTAACAATATTGAATTAGTCAGCAAAATACTCCCAACCAAAAAAGCCCAGGATGAGATGGCTTCACAGTTGTATTCTACCAAGTATTCCAGAAAAAAACTAACAGCAATCGTCCTTAAAATCTTCCAAAAACTAGATGCAGAGAGAACATTGCCTAAATCATTATATTATGCCAACATAACCTAATACCAAAACCACATAAAGATGTCCCCAGAAAAGAAAACTACAAAATAGGTGCTAATCATAGTCATCAATGCATCAAATGAATTATACATCATGATCAAGTTGATTTCATCCCTGGTTTGCAAGGATGGCTCAACAAAAAAATCAATCAATCTAATAAACACATTAGGAGATTGAAAGAAAAAAATAACATGATCATCTTTATTGATGCAGAAAAATAATTTGGCAAAATATACCATCATTTCTTAATAAAAACACTTCAAAAGTTTGGAATAGAAGAAAACTTTCTCAGCATGATTAAGAATATATATGGAAAACCTGCAACTAACATCATATTTAATGGTGAAATCCTAAAAGCTTTCCCTTTAAGATCTGGAACAAGACAAGGATGCCCACTGTCACCACTCTTATTTAACATTGTGTTAGAAGTACTTCTTCAAGCAGTTTGCCAAAAAAAAGAAATAAGATGGATCCAAATTGGAAAGGAAGAAGGTAAAATTTTGCTATTTGCAGATGACATGATCTTATACATATTAACTCCCCAAAAAAACTACAACAAAGCTTGAGGGCAGATAAGTAAATAAATCAGTAAAGTGGCAGGATATAAGATTTACATGTAAAAATCAGTAGCATTTCTGTACACTAATAATGAGCAATCTGAGGAGGAAAACAATCCATTTACAATAGCAACCAAAAAAATCAAATATCTAGGAATAAACTTATACAAAGATGTAAAGGATTTGTACACAGAAAATCTGCACAGCATTGTTAAAAGAAATCACAGAAGTCCTAACTAATGAAGAATATTCCATATTCAAGGATTGTAAGAATAAACATCACTAAGATGTATGTCCTACCCAAATTGATTTACAGATTTAACAAAACTACAATAAAAATTACAACAGTGATATGTAATGAATTGCAAAAGCCAATTATGAAATTTATTTGGAATGGCAAGGGACCCTGAATAGCCAAAAACATATTGAAAGAGAAAAACAATATTGGAGGAATTATGCTACCTTAATTTAAAGCAAATTGCAAAGCTACTGTGGTCAAAACTGCATGGTGTTGGCACAAGTATAAACATGATGACCACTGGAACCAAATCAATAGCTTTGATAAGGATCCTCACAAACTGATATTTGACAAGGCCACCAATCCCACTCAACTGGGATAGAATGTCATATCCAACAAATGGTGTTGGGAGAACTGGATATCCATATCCAAAAGCGTGAAAGAGGGTAAGCATCTCATGCCCTATGCAAAAATTAACTCAAGAGGGATCAAAACCTATATATAAGAGCCAAGGCCATAAAGCTCCTAAGGCATAATGTAGGAAAAAATCTATGAGATCATATTGTAGGAAATAGGTTCATAAACTTTATACCCTAACTATGAGTAATGAAAGAAAAAATACATAATGGAAGCTCCTTAAAATTAAAAACTTTTATACTTAAAGGATTTTGTCAAAGAAGTGAAAAAGCAGCCTGTTCAATGGGAGAAAATATTGGAAACCACTTTTCTGATAAGGGCCTATTATACAGCATTTAAATCAAAATACCACATCTTGAAAATAAAAAGACAATTAACCCATATAAAATGGGCAAAGATTTGAACAGAAAAAATTCCAAATAGGAAATACAAATGGCTAAAAAATCACATGAAATGAAGCTCAACATCACTAGCTATTTAGGGAAATTCAAGTTAAAACAACGAGATACCACCTTGCACATATTAGACAAGTGGCTGTTAAAAAATCAGGGAACTACTAGTGTTGGAGAGGATGTGGAAGAATGGGTTACCACATCCACTGCTAGTGGGAATATACAATGTTGCATAGAACTGCCATATGATCTGGCGATCCCACTACTGGGTATACACTCAGAAGAATAGAAAGCAAGGACAAGAACAGAGAGTATCCTAGAATGTTCATAGTGGCATTATTCAGTATTGCCAAAAGTTGGAAGCAACCCAGTGTCCATCAAAAGATATATAGATAAGTGAAATGTGGTATATAAATATAACAGAATATTAATCAGCTCTAAGAAGGAAAGCACTATTAACACATGGGATAACATGGGTAAATCTTGAAGACCTTATGTTGAGTGAAGTAAGTCAGTCACTGAAAGGCAATTATCATTTGACCTCACTGATATGACTTAAGCAAATTGAGCAGACTCACTAAGCTAGAGTCTGGAAGACAGGTTATTAGGAGATGGAAAGGTAGTAGAGTGTGGTGAGACAATGCTCAATATGGGCAAAAACTATGAAAAGGTGGAAGGGTGTTGTTTGGCAGTGGAGGGCAATGATGGTAGTGCAGGAATGTGAGCTGGGTTGAAGGTGCTGGAATGTGAGGGTGATCAGTGTGGGGGGCTGGGTTGGACGATCCATGGAACTGTGGGGAGGACTGGAGAAAAGAACAGGTGAACTCTGGGGGTTGTAGGTCTGTCATTGAAACTACAATGGTGGGAATGCTTTTTCAACAAAAATATCAGGGGAGGGTCACTGACACAGGGCTTTGGGGGTAGAGGAATATGCGGGAAAGGGTGTGCTGGGGCATGCTCCAGGGGTATGTAAATGTGTTCATCTTGTCATAAGGTGTTACCTCAGTGGGTGGAAATGCACAAAATAAAGAAAAGTATATTAAAATCCCATCCTGGGGAGTCCTGCTACATTCTCAAATAGAGGATCAAGAATGTCTCAAGTACATAGAAAATGCCTAATAAGAGTAAACAAACCAGTATGTCAAGCCGTCAATATTAATGCATATATGCATGAAACTTCTTCAAAAATTGAAGCTTAGTAGTTGCCAGAGGATCTGAGAAGAGGGAGAGGGAAGAATAGGCATAACATGGGGCATTTGGGGACATTGGACTTTTTCAGTTTGATATTGTAATGACGAATCCAAGCCATTATACATTTTGTCAAAACCTATAAATTTGTGCAGTGCAAAATGTAAACCATACTATAAACTATAGACAATGCTTAGTAGCAATACTTCAGTGCATATTAATCTATTGCAACAAATGTGCCACACTAATGAAAGATCCAGTTAATGGAGTGAAATGCAGGAGGGGTAGAGGATGGGGTATATGGGAATCCCCTATATTTTGATGCTACATTTATGTATTCTAAAGATCCTTTAAAAATAAATAAATAATTGACATAATAAATATTTGCTCACTCATGTGATTTTATCTTTCCATCAACTGCAATGAAAGCAGGTATTTTGTGCCTTAGATAGATAGAGTACAAACTAAGTAATTATATCTTAAATCTTAAATGAATGATATCAATTTTGTACTATCAATATTGTTTAAATTATCTACACTGCTAATGAAAGGAGCTGTTATATATGTAACAGTTCTCAGTGTATTTGGCTCAGTTTGCTGGACCTATCCTAGATCTAAGTTTCATTAACTCAAGTATTATATGACGGTACATAATCATGCTAGAATGCCTGGGGTTTTTCTAGTTTTATATTGTGACGTGGAGCTTGTTAGTTAACTGTTAAGTAAAAGGATTCATTTGCCAATCACAAAATTGGAATCATGTATCTAACAGATGAATTTAAAGAGGAGGTTGAAAATAGATGGAAATTGTCCTGGGGAAAGCTGCCACATGTCTCTAGAGTGATATGGTTAAATAATAACAGAATTGCCATTGAAAGAATGAATATCACTTAAAAAATAGAAAGAAAAGAAAAGAACACTAAAAATAGAGGTATGGAAGGAAAGCACTATCAGTGACACTGACACTTCCTTATGCTGGAAAAGAGGGTGTGTGCAAGGAAAGAGTGAGTGGGGGAGGCCACTTTCTATGCAGGAAGCTTTGAATAAGAAAGGTCC
>PVKH010011591.1:0-17288 GCA_004027955.1 Chaetophractus vellerosus
TCATTTTTGTTTTATTATTTACCTGTATTACATTAATTTAACATTTAAAAAAGTATGCATTTCAAAAATTTTATTGATGTGATGAATATATGTATTGATATTTTATTAAACATTAAAATAATTTAAGCTCAGATATATGAATTTAATCCTATATGTTCATTTCATTAGAATTCTTCTGTGATGATTAGATCAAATTAGATAGCATGGGTACCCTTTCTGGTGCCCTTCTTTGGGGAGTGATCCCAGGACTGTAAACCTGTACTGAACCTCTCAAAGTCTAATTGGAGATACTGGACCTTAGTCTCTGTAGTTTTACCAATATAAACAAGCCATATCCTAAATCTAGAACTATTATTTCTATTGGGAGCTCCCATTCTATTCCCTCTCAGAACTTTGGAATTCAATCTGTTTGTTTAGTGTATGATCACTCTGTGGGTCTTAATCTCCTGACTCAAAAATATGAAACTGCACAGAGAATGCATGTCATGCATCCAGAATCCTGTTTAATATTAAGGAAAATCCTGCCCCCAAAATTACCTCAATTGGCAGTTGTACATTCCTGGACATTTTTTTCTATTTAGATTATCCAAGATTTATAATTGGAATCACACAAAAAATACAATAGCAGTAAAGAACATACAAGAAGAGGCTGGAATCTCCCACAACATCAGGTATTTCCAGAAGTATTATTTTTGAATTATATTGTGTTTAAATCACTACACCATGACTTGCATGTAGCAATGTCTAAACATATGTCAACTATTATGGAAAAAGGGATTGTAACCAAGATCTGCATATAAACTTGATAATTGATTGCAGCAAAACTTTTTAATAGATCTTAAATATATCATAAGCTTAACCCATCTCCAATTACAAATAAATCTGTGTTCATGGCCTTTAGCTTTCTGAATCATTGTAATGTAATTGCATCCTCCAAAGCTCATCTAACAATGACCTGACAATGTAAGATCATATCAGAAACCAATCAAATGTTTTCCCTTATTTTACATATCAAATTGTGATAAATATAAAGATAACAGAAACCAATAAGATGTTATCCAAATTGATAAATGTTACTGGACAGAATGTTCCCCCAAAGCCAGACAAGGAAATCCAACTTCAAAGCCACTTCTTTTATACTCATCTACATTAAACTATAAAGGGGGCTTCGGCATTTATTCAAATAAAAATTTGTTGTAGTGAAATATTTAAGCTACTGGCATTTGTTGCCATGTTTAATTTTGCTCATTCATGTTATCTTCAGTGCTGAACTCAGTTTTGCTCAAATTATAGATTTTTTAATTTTTAGAATAAATGAAAAAAATTGATTTGTTGTACAAAAATTAGAGGATAGCAGAGAAAGCTGGTTTTGGCATCAGAAGACTTTTCCTTTTCTGAGTTTCATCACTAAATTCACCTCCTGAGGTCACAGATCAATCATGAAGCTAACTGGCAACAGAAAAAATAAAGTCTTCAAGGAACCTGTAGACTTTAAGGGTTATGGTAACATAAAGACCAAAAACACCCTAGTATTTCTCCATCCACAATTTCATATTATGAAGACTCCGAAAAGCTTTGCATTCAGCTATAGATGAAGAGCATCAAGCTCAAAGATCTAGCAGCTCTCAAATGTTGGGAAGGGAAAATGAAGGGTTTGGGAAATTTGGAAAGCAGGAAGATTATTGTCATTTCAATTTTGGTTATTAAGCCCTTGCCATGAGCAAATGACCTTGCATTATATAATGCAAAATATAAAAGAGGTATAAATCAGAATCTGTTTTTGAAAATTATTTTAAAAGCAAGATTGGAAATATATTCATCATAAATACAATCAAAAGATAATGCGAATATAAAATGAAGTAACACTTCATGTACCAGAACAGATACGTAGATACAAAATAGAAATATTATGAAAATATTCATGCACTTATACAAAAAGAAGTTGCATAGCAATTCCTGAAAGCCATGTATAACTGTTTATGAATATTATAAACTCTAAAAATAGAAATAATAAACTTATAATCCAACTTTTTCATTTCCTCTATTCTAAGCCTTGGGAAACATGTTTCAGTGTGAGTTTACTTATGGGTAGACATTGTCCTAGACATTGCATAAACACCAATGGGGGAGAAAAATTGAAAAGATGTCTCATCTCATGGCTATTACACATTGTGGTGGAAAACAAATAAAATAAAGAAATAAATGTAAAAAAGGTTATTATTAAAAGAAGAAATAAAGAAGGATATAAGATATATTGTTGTGTATTTATACATTAGGGAATAATTAGCTGGTAATAAAATAGTGGAGTAGATACCTGAATAAATTAAGGAAATAAGCCATGACAAATCTGGGGGGAGAGATTTCTGGGGGTCAGGGGTGAGTAATTTTTCTTTAATGATTTATTTTATTTTATTATGTATCTCCCCTCCCCACTGTTGCGGGGAGGAGCCAAGGCCGGTCACTTTCCCCGCTTGTGGGTGGCTTCTGCTTCCATTCACAGCCAGCTTTTTGCTTCAGTTCACAGGTTCCTGGCAGCACTCCATTCATGGGCGACCTGCCCTGCCCGTGGCGGCTTTGCCCTGTCCGTGGCAGCTTTTGCCCTGCCCACGGTGGCTCTGGCCCGCCCATGGCAGCTTGCCTTTCTCAAGGCGGTTTGCCCACTAGGGGAGGTCCCCAGGAACCGAGCCCAGGGCCTCCCATGAGGTATACCGGTGCCCTATCCACTGGGCTATATGGCCGGCCCCCAATTTTTTTCTTTTAACAAGTATCTTAAGCGCTTTTATACTTATTGACTTGCAGAATAAGTTTAATTTCATTACTTCATTTTTTATTTTATGTTTTCTCTCCTTTATTAAAATAACTTTACACTATATAGTGTACTTTTAACAATTATTTTCTGATATTTAAGAAAATTTGTATATTTGTTCCATTATCTTTATAACAATACTTTAATATCATACACTTAGATGCCTTTAACTTTACAAAGCCTCAATTGGGTCCTTAGTATAAGCAAAAATAAAATAGTTTCTAAAATATTCCTCTCTCTGCTTTTCCTTCATCATCAATTTTGGTGAATAATTTTATCCACATGTTTATTCCTGTATTATTAAGTATGAGAAGCATTTGCTATTTGATTTATCAACTTTCAATATGTTTTCACTGCCACCTACAAACTACATAGCAGCTATACAGCTTATTCTCTCCCATTTTCTTCAAATTCTTTCCTGACAATTCAATTCTTGCTTCACATCTTTCTCTTGTCTATTCATTGCCTCTCCTTGTCTGGTCATAATTTTCTGAATTCTAACATGTCTGTT
This sequence comes from Chaetophractus vellerosus, assembly GCA_004027955.1. Lineage (NCBI taxonomy): Eukaryota > Metazoa > Chordata > Mammalia > Cingulata > Chlamyphoridae > Chaetophractus > Chaetophractus vellerosus. The sequence goes on from PVKH010011591.1 coordinate 3,318, forward strand.
TCATGACGTTCTCTTTTTAAGAGAATGTTATTGCTTTACTAAGGAATTTTTTGTTTCTAAATCATTTGAATTTTCATCATGATGTAGCTCTGTTATTTGATGTTTTTTGGTGATAATTACTTCTGCTAAGCAGTGTGATACTTTTTATTTTAGATTTTCTTATAGATTTTGTAAAGGCACTGCATTTTCATATGTCATTGTTTTGGGCATTGGACTTCATTTTCCAGGTATCATCATGTGGGTCCTATGGGAGTACAGAGGTTGTCAGCTTTCCTGGTTTCTCCTTTCTATTGCAATGCTGTGTACATTCCTGGAGTCTTCTCCACCACTCACTTCTTACCATCCCCCACCCCCTAGCCATGGCTGGGATGGTGATGTCCTCAGTTTTCTCAGTGCCACCCTGATAGCCACTTCATCTCCCCTCCATGATATCTCCACGCTTTTCTTTATTCCTCTGATTGCTCCCTGCCTCATTGTCTATCAGGCTTTACACAGCAGTTCACCCTTGTGGGGGTTACTTTCCTCTTGGTGGTAAGTTCATTTCTAATATTTTGTGGCATTTCCACCACCAGTGGCTCACCTATATCCTGGTATTCCTTTCAAGACCTTTGGAACACAGTCTGGGGTTTCTGCACAATTCTGATGAGTCTCAGTGTCTGTTTTTCTCCTGTGCATGTAATTTAAAGTTGGTGGGTTTCTTTGTCTACTCTTTCAATGAAGGTATCACTTTGGCTTTCCTATATCATAAATTTCTCTGCTTGTTTACAATGTATTCTAAGAATAGAAGTGGATGGATAAAGAAATGCAGATGATATAAAGTCTCCTATTAATATATAGAACTTCCTAATTTATATTTGAAATTTTTTTCTGACCTCTGTGGAGAATTAGAGCACCTGGATAAAGAATTCACTGGGTTATCAGTTAGGAGGCTCCAGCAGAGGTCCAACCAGAAGATGGTGGTGAATGGGACAGGACAGTGGTAGAGAAGGTTATGAGACTTGGCAAACTAAACATACACATGCATGAATACATAGGTGTGTATATGTGTGAACATTATTTCATAAGAAATCTTTTTAATCTTACTACTTTCTCAGTACATGATTAGTTAGTGGGCACATGCAGTGCTTGGATTCTCAGTGGTGATTGTTTGGCATTATCTACACTTAAGAGCAAAACTAGTAACTAATAACATAGGGAATGAACAAAGTGCTTATGAGACTAAATATTGTTTCATATTTCCTCTTTCTCTTAAATGAACAAAGTACAAATGCAGAAGACTTTTAAATGTTTATTTTCTCAGTAAGGGGTTTTGCACTATTTTGTTTCTGCATTGCCTTAGAGAGAAAGTAGTCTTTAATTCCAAATCTTTGTCCATGGAGAATTTATGTATAATAGTATTAATACATGGGAATTTACATAAATATTATTTATGATTGCGTGCAGCAAATATGACAATGATGCCCAATGACTAGAAGAGACGGCTTGTAATTTTCCTTTGTCATCTCTTTTACATTTGTCTCATTTATTTTTAATTTTTGATTAATTTAACATACATACATATGCAATTATAGCTACAGGGTAATAGTTACACAGGTTTTATTTTACATATCTTCAATCATATTTAAGTTAGACATCTAGCAATATAACCTTGATTTTTCCTTTAGGATACTGGTAAACATTTATATAAATATAAAAGAAATTATTTGCATAGAAAAGAAAAAGGGATCATTTGCTTCAATGAATATATAAATAATGTTAATGTATATATAATTGTAAAAATGGGCAAAGTACAGAAATAAGGAAAGAGAAATAATAAACACAAATAAAAATCGATATATTCACCTTAAAAATAATATTAAAACTGATTTTCAATTATTACACTAAAAGTTTAATAACAAGGAAGTTTTTAAAAATCAATTTTATTTGATACATATTAATAAAGCATATATTTTTAAGAAGTTGTGATTTAAAAATGCAATTTTGCATACCATGCAGGATTCCCATACATTGTCCCTTCAGCAACACCTTACAATATTGTGACAAATTTGTTACAAATGATGAATGAGCATCTTCATAATATTAATGCTGTCTATAGTGCATAGCTTATATTTGGTGTGTTTTAATGCTTTTTATATAAGCAAATATAAAACCAAATTTGGTATTTTGTTATAAATATTGCATTTGTACATATATGTGTGTGTATCTCAAAATACTATACATTCAAAATTAGACATTTATTTTAAGAAATATTGATGATTTGATTTTTCACCACCTATTTAATGTGTCATGCTCTTTAAATTAATAAATATAAGCATTGGTTAGGCATGCAACTTGTCGGTTGAGATACAGATGATAAGAAAGGTAGTTCATGGTGAAATACCAGTCTTTCAAATGTCACTAAGGTCTTTGGCACAGTACACCAAGAGGTTGACAATGATCTTATTTGAACAAAGGTATAATTAAATGCTAACTTACCATTTGCATTTTCTTTACTTTCATATATTCTATACTAAGATATGATTTGTTCAACATTAATTTTCAAAAATAATCAGTAAGTGACTAAGCAGCATTTAAACTCTTTTTAAAACTAATATTCCAAGTGTGGGTAATAAAATTACAAAGATGAGAAACTTTAGTGGAGCTAACTATAAAAAAAGAGAATGGGAACTTACTTCTCTAACTCTTTCAAAATATTCAATCCACTTAATTGAGAGAGGATAATCTGAAAACAAAATTGAAAAAGAGGAAAATGAAGAGAAGGAGGTGAGAAGTGAAGGAGAAATGGCACAACGCTTGGATGACACATTTCTCTGGACATTTAATGAAAAATGTCAGACCACCATACCCAAACATCCAAGTCTGTATGATGGTAATGCCAGTGTCCAAAACAAGTGGATATCAGGTTCATGCTACTTCTATTTTCATGTACTTCTCCAGTCCCTTCTTCCCAAGACAAACCCTTCCAAGAAAATTTTTTCTGCCACTTCACTCTAAACTCCTCATGATACCAGGACTACCAATACCTAAACTTCACTCCCTCCACACAGACTTGAGGTGTCATTTATACCAGTGCTGCCTTCATACCTGTCTGTTGATAATTAAAACATTTATGATTCAACACTAGTCTTCAAATCAAAATTCATAAAATAGAGTTTCAAAAATTGAACACCAGTAAATCTACATAGAAGCCCCTATTAGAGGAAAACTGAAGGTATACCATTCTCAGTGGAATTATATATGGAATCATGTGGAACTTATACTGATGTTTACATTTTTGTTGCTCCTGTTAGAAAAAGTATGATCTTATTCAAGAAAATTAGAAGGGGGTCATATTCCCTGCAAAAAAAAAAGTATATTAAGGAAAGAATTATAGGTTGTTACAAAATGACAGTGTGCTATACAAGGAATATAAATCATACTGGAAACAATTGGGGGTTACAAATTTTGACCTCATCAACCTCTTTTCCTAGAATTTTAGTCCTTTCATGAACTGAAAATTGCAAGACAATGGAGGAAATCAACAATAGCTCTCAAGAAGGATTTCTACTTCTGGGATTTTCAGATCAGCCTCAGCTTGAGAGGATCCTCTTTGTCATTATTTTGCTCTTCTATATCTTGAACTTTCTGGGGAATACTGCTATTATATTGGTTTCCTGTCTGGACCCCCAAATCCATACAACAATGTACTTTTTTCTCAGCAACCTTTCCTGTGTGGACATCTGCTTCACAGTGTGGCCCCTCAGTTGCTGGTTACCATGAACAACAAAAACAAGACTATGAGCTATGGAGGATGTGTGGCCCAACTTTATGTGGCCATGAGGTTGGGTTCATGTGAGCGTATCCTCTTGGCAGTCATGGCCTATGACCACTTTGCTGCTGTCTGTCAGCCTTTACACTCCACGTCCATTATGCATCCTCAGTTGTGTGCAATCCTGGCTGGCATAGCATGGCTCAGTGGTCTCATCACATCCCTAATTCAGTGTTCCCTTACTGTGCAGCTGCCTCTGTGTGGTCACAAAAATACTGGACCATATCCACTGTGAGGTTCCAGTGCTCATCAAACTGGCCTGTGTAGACACAACTTTCAATGAGGGAGAGCTCTTTGTTGCCAGTGTGCTTTTTCTCATTGTCCCTGTGTCACTCATCTTAGTCTCCTATGGCTTTATCACACAAGCTGTGCTAAGGATCAAATCAGTTTCAGGATGTCAAAAGGCCCTTGGGACCTGTTCTTCTCACCTGGTTATCATTGTCTATGGAACCATCATCTTCATGTATCTTCTGCCAGCCAAAAGTAGCTCCAAAACCCAGGGGAAGAGGTTCTCCCTTTTCTACATGGTAAAAGAGGACAATGATAATAGGAAAAGCTCTTGGGTCAGAAAGATTATGAGTTATAAGAATAGATTTAGGGGGCCGGCTTGATAGCCCAGTTGATAGGGTGCTGGCATACCACATGGGAGGCCCTGAGTTTGATTCCCGGGGACCTCTCCTAGTGGGCAGACCGCCTTGAGAATGGCAAGCCGCCATGGGCGGGCTGGAGCCGCCATGGGCAGGGCAAGAAGCTGCCACGGACAGGACAAGAGCTGCCATGGGCAGGGCAGGTCGCCCGCGAATGGAGCACAGCCAGCCACCCACAAACTGAATCAAGGGCCGGCCGTGAACGGACGCAGAGACCACCCACAAATGGGGAAAGCCGCTCCTGCGCAGTGACCAGTCTCGGCGCGTCGCCGCAGCGGGGGGAAGGGGAGATATGTAATAAAATAAATAAATCTTAAAAAAAAAAGAATAGATTTAGAAGGTTATCCTAGAGTCATGTATTATTTATTCTAGATGCTTTTATTCTGTACAATATCACCAAGAAGAGTAAAAGGTAAGGAACTCTATAAGGGGATAAAATACTTGAGTCACAATGGTTTTACATTCTTCTCCTTGGTCCTTCTCATGGGTCCCAAAATTTTATACTGTATCTACATAAAACACATTGCTGTTCTTCAACCATGACATAATTTTCATTTCCCCACTCTTTATCACTGGAGTAGTGGTTTCACCACTAATCATCTACATTTTCTAAAGGCTCAACTAAAATGGTACATGCTCTCTATAGCTTTCTTAAGCTACCATCTCCCTCACCTCTGAAAAAATTCTATTTCATAATCTATGTATCCTTAGCACATGATACATACCTCTATTTCTACTTGTTGAGATTTATTACATATGCAAATGACACTGAAATTTATAAATGACTATATTCCCACATCAGATTAAAGTGCATAATAGAAAAGTTTTGCTCTATTGGCACTTTTAAAACATGAGAAAGAAAATTTTAAGTCAAGGTTATGAAAACTGATACCCCACTTTCACAAAATTATAAGATTGACATAATAATTCCAATACTTTGGTAAAGTAATCAAATACATGAGGTTTCTTTAAGCAGATTGATCCATGCATATTTTAGACTCATTACCCCTCTTTTTTTTGATAAGTGTAAAAACTTTGTAAATTGGCATGCCCATAATTATGACTGAAAAAATTTAAAGTGATTGCTTTTGGCATTAAATTCTGTAATGAGAGGAATTAATTGTTCTTCTTCACAAGTTAATTGTTCATTATTTTAATTAAAAATTTTTAAAGATATTTAGATTACATAAAAGTTACACAAAATAATAGGGATTCCATTATGCCCCACCTCCCACACCTCCCACAACCTCCCACATAAACATTCTTCATTAGTGTGGCACATTAATTGCAATTGATAAACACATCCTGGAGCTTTGCCATTAAGCATAAACCATTGCTCACATTGTAGACCACACTCTCTCCCACACACTTCTGCATGTGATATGATGGTATAAAATAGTATATATGTGTCATTGCAATGTCACTCAGGACAATCCCCAAGTCCTGAAAATGCCCCTGTATTAAACCTGCTTTTCCCTCTCCCTGTCCCCAGAACCTCCAGTGGCTACTGACTCCACATCAATCTTGTAATTTCTTCCATCGCTTGAATCACAATATGTCTATTGAAGAATACAAGTAAGTCCATTCTAGTCCATAGCTCTCCCCCCATCCTGAGGAGTCTGGAATGGTGATGTACACTCCACCTCCAATTGAGAGAGGGTTTATATCCCATGGATGAGATATATGGGATTATCCTGCCTGCAGCTGCAGATGCTCTCCATTTCCTGGACAGCCAATATCTGTCATTATCTCTCTGCCAGTTATCCTGGTTGAGTCCAATGAGCTGTAGAGTAGTAGTTGCTGCACCATGGAGTTTCCAGGCCCAGGTGGCACATGGACAGCCCAAATTCTCAAGTCCCTGGATGTACACCTACAAACTCCAGCACCAAGTATAGGTTTGAATGGAAAGGACAATGGAGCCATTTGCAAGGAAGACATAGTTGAGTCCAACTCTATCACTCTTAGGAGCACTAACTCCAAAAAAGTGCCCACTGACATGGCATCAAACTATGGAGCTATCTGCCCTGACATAGGATCTGGGTGTCTCCAGAGACTTCAGGAGTCCCACTATCTGAGATCCTACTAAGATGTGCATAAGTGTTACCTCTGGGATGACCTTACAACTCATTTTGAAGTCTCTTAGCCATATAAACTCATTTGTCTATACCTATCTTCCCTTTTTGCAAGGCTGTTTTCCAGTCACATTGCCAGGGGGCACTTAATATCAATCTCTCAGTGCCAGGAGGCTCATCCCCAGGAGTCATGTCCCACCCTGGGAGGAAGGAAATGCATTCATATGCTTAGTTTGGCTTAGAGAAAGGCCACATTTGAGCAACAAGGAGGCTCTCAGAAGAAACTCCTTAGGCACCCCATAACAATAGGCTATTTTAATTTCAAGAGCAAAGACTCATGAGGCTAGTCATGAAAATCAAGGACCCATGAGTGGATCATCCTCCTTTGTCAGTCACTGCCCCTGCACTTGGGGGACTGTTGCTGCTCCCTTAGAGAATGTGGCAGAGCTCTCCAGGATGGGAATTCAGTATTCTCTCATTTATTGAGTGATTCTCCACCCACCATGATAGTGAACCATGAACATTTGGACATTTTTATATACCTTAATTTTATGCTCAGGTGAACTTCCTCCCATGCAGCCCCCATCACTGACACCCCACACCAATGATCTGTCCCCACTCCAGTTGTAATCTTTCTGTGTTCCAAAGTTTCTTAAAAGATGAAGCCATTGCCATAGCTGAATTCAATAAATAGGAAAATGCAATAATAATAAATATAAATGTAAGAGATAAAATACATACATTGTTTTAAACTAAAATTAAATTAAAAGTTTGGGATATTAAGAAACTGACAAATATCAAAAAATTTTTGGACCAGTTGCCTTTCATCACTGCAATATCTGCTGTCCATTCAGTACTGTGGCACCTTCTCCTCTCATTCCCCAGTGTTTCAGTATTTTTCATTTTGTTTTCAAAGAAGTTTTAGGTCACAGTAAAGTCACACACATAATACAGGAGACTCTCATATACCCAAAATCCTACCCCTTCCCTCCCCCTCATGTTAGTACTTGTTTATATGTGGATGGTAGCATTGTTATAACTGATATACAAATAGTGAAACATAGCTTTTAAACATTTTCAATGGTTTACAATATGGTTTACATTTTAGACCATACACATATAAATTTTGATGATATTTACCATGCCCTTTTCCCATCACTGTATGGTAGTGAAGAATATTTCCACTAACCACTAAATACCCCCTGTTTGATCTATTCTATTCCTCCCACCCCATCCCCCAGGACCCATGATGACCCCCAGGCTTGGACACGTTGGATGACAAGATTCATAGTTACATGCAACAAGAGGTCTTGACACACTGGTTTGTACTCTGTTATTAAGAATGGTCCTTGCTCTGGAGAGAGTGCCACCTGTTTATTTCTGACCAAGTTGGTCCTCCCAAAGATGGGTGTCCAACTCGTTCACACTCATTATGTGGGTCTCCAGCGACTGATACAACACATTATGGCAGAATGAATAGTCACACCCTCCCTAGAAGCCTGCTCTAGGTGTGCTCTGTCTGAATGCCCCCCCAACCAACACCCTAAACCAGTGAACCTTCCTTGTCATTTGGCCAGAAGAGCATTGCCATCTCTGTACTTTCAACCTCATACCCACAAATCCCCAGTGTTCACCTGGTTCCTTTCCCTACCCTCCCCCCCCAGTGTCCTGGATCATCTAACCCACCCTTCACAATCTACCCTCATTCAACCCTACACCACCCAACCCAGTAATATCACTACCCTCCTGTCCTAACCCTTCAATACTCAGCTACACTCTATCACTTTACCATAGATTACATCCGTATGGGTGATGGTTCACAACCTTCTCCTCTCTTTCTATTTCTTGTAAGCCTTTCTTAAAGAAAATAGCTCTCTGAGACTGCTTGATTTCCTTAATTCATATTTGTGAGGTCATTTACTGTTCATTCTTCAATGCCTGGCTTGCTTCACTTAATATAAAGTCTCCAAGATTCATCCATGCTCTCCCGTGTGCCACACTGATGAAGGATATATATTTATGTGGGAGGTTGTGGGAGGTGTGGGAGGTGTGGCATATGGGTACTCCTAAAATTTCTGTGTAACATTTATGTAATCAATGTATCCTTAGAAAAATGGATTAAAAATTGAAAAAAAAAATAATAGGGTGGGTTTGGGGAAAATACACCAAATGTAAGATATGAACTATAGTTATTAGTAATGTTTTTGACAATGCTCTTTCATCATCTGTAACAAATGTTCCACAACAATGCAAAGTGTTGGTGGTAGGGTGATGTATGGGAGTCCTGTGTGTTATGCATGTTTGTTTTAAATGTTCAAAGCTTTTACTATACACTTACTATTTATGTACATTCATGTATGCATGATATACTTCAATAATTTTTTAAATTAAAAAAGAAGTTTATTCCTTCTTACAGCCAAGTAATATTCAAATGTATGTATATAGCACATTTTGTTTATCCATTCATCTGTTGATGGGCACCTGAGTTGATTCCATCTATTGGCAATAGTGAACAATGCTGCTATGAACACTTTTGTGCATATATTTGTTCATGTCTTTTCTTTCAATTCCTCAGGGTATATACCCAGCAGTGGATTCGTTGGATCATATGGAAGTCCTATACTTAGTTTTTTGAGGAAATGCCAAACTGTCCTCCATAGAGGCTGGACCATTATACAATCCCACCTGCAGTGGATGAAGGTTCCCATTCCTACACATCCTCACCAACACTTATAGTCTGCTGTTGTTTTAATAGCCACCATTCTAATAGGTATAAGATGGTATCTCATTGTAGTTTTGATTTGCATTTCCCTAACAGCTAGCGATGTCGAGCATCTTTTCATGTGCTTTTTAGACATTGGTATTTTTTCCTTGGAGAAGTGTCTTTTCAGGTCGCTTGCCCAGTTTTAAATGGGTTGTTTGCCTTTATTTTCAAGGTGGAGGAATTCTTTATATATGCAGGATATTAGGCTCCTATCTGATAGATGGTTGCCAAATATTTTCTTCCACTGTATAAGATGCCTTTTTACTATCTTGATAATATCCTCTGAGGTGCAGAAGTTTTTTAAGTTTTAGGAGATCCCATTTATCTAATTTTTTGCTTCTTGTGCTTTGGGTATGAATTCCATGAAACCATTTCCTATTAAAATGTACTTTAGATGCTTCCCTACATTGCCTTCTAAGGTCTTTATGGTCTTGGCTCTTATATTTAGATCTTTGATCCATCTTGAGTTGATTTTTGTATAAAGTGTGAGATGATGTTCCTGTCTTATTATTTTGAATATGGTTATCCAGTTCTTCAAGCACCATTTGTTGAAGAGGCCATTCTCTCCCAACTGACTGGGCTTGGCCGCCTTGTCAAATATCAGATGACTGTACATGCAAGTATTTATATTGGAACTCTAATTTGTTTCCGTTGGTCAATATGTCTATGCTTGTGGCAATACCATGCTGTTTTGACCACTGTAGCTTTGAAGTATGTTTTAAATTCAGGTAGTGTGATACCTCTAACTTCATTTTTCTTTTTCTCTTTGTCTTTGGTGATTCAGAGCCTCTTACCCTTCCAAATAAATTTTGTAGGTAGTTGTCCCATTCATTAAAAAATACAGTGTTGATTTTTATTGGGATTGCATTAAATTTGTAGGTTAGTTTGGGTAGGATAGACATCTTGATAATGTTTAATCTTCCTATCCCTGAACAGGGAATTTTTTTTCATTTATTTATGTCTTCTTTGATTTCTGTTAACAGTGTTGTGTAATTTTCTGTATGTAAATCCTTTATAACTTTAGTTAAATTTATTCCTACGTATTTGATAATTTTAGTTACTATTGTAAATGGTATTTTTTCCTTGAATTCCTCTTCAGAATGCTCGTTATTGGTGTACAGAAACACTACTGATTTTTGTGCATTGATCTTATGCCATGCTAACTTTATCAAACTGCTTTATAAGTTTTAGAAGCTTTTTGTTGATTTCTCAGGGCTTTCTTTGTATAGGATCATGTCATCTGCAAATAGTGAAATTTTTACATTTTCCTTTCCAATTTGGATGTCTTTTATATCTTTTTCTTTCCTCAGTGCTATAGCAAGTACTTTTAAAACAGTGTTAAATAGGAGTGGTGATAGTGGGCATCCTTGTCTTGTTCCCAATCCTAGAGGGAAAGCTTTTAGGATTTCACTATTGAAGATGATGGTTGGTTTGCATTTTTCATATATACCCTTTCTGATATTAAGAAAGTTTCCTTCTGTTCTTATTTTTGTAGAGATTTTAATCAGGAAAGAGTGCTGTATTTTGTCGAATGTGTTTTCTGCATCTATAGAGGTGATGTGATTTTTTTGTTACAATCTGTTAATGTGGTGTATTACATTGATTGATTTTCTTATGTTGAACCAAATTTGCGTACCCGGGATGAAAACCAATTAGTCATGGTGAATAATTCCTTTGATATGTTGTTGACTGCAATTAGCAAGTATTTTGTTGAGGACTTTAGCATCCAGGTTCATTAGAAAAATTGGTCTGTAATTTTCCTTTCTTGTGGCACCTTGGTTTGGCTTCAGTACTTCGATAATGTTGGCATCATAGAATGAATTAGGCAATATTCCTTCTACTTCTATTTTTTGGAAGAGATTAAGCACGATTGGTGTTATTCTTTCCAGAATGTTTGGTAGAATTCACCTGTCAAGGCAGCTGGTTCTGGACACTTCTTAGTTGGCAGGTTTTTGATCACCATGTCTATCTCTTTACGGGTAATTGAACTGTTGAGTTCATCAATTTCTTTTTTCATCAATGTAGGCTGCTTGTGAGTTTCTAGGAATTTGTCCATTTCCTCTAAATTAGCATTCTTGTTAGCATATAATTTTTCAAAGTATCATCTTATGATACTCTTTATTTCAGTGGGATCAGTGGTGATATCCCCTTCCTCAATTCTTATTTTGTGTATTTGCATCTGTTCTCTCTTTTTCTTGGTTAGTCTGGCTAGTGTTTTATCAATTTTATTGATCTTGTTGAAGAACCAGCTATTGGTTTTGTTTATTTTTTTCTAGAACTTTCTTATTTCTTATTTCATTTTGTTCTGCTCTAATCTTTGTTATGTCTTTCTTTCTACTTCTTTTGTTGTCATTTTTAGATTTCCTCCAGGTATACAGTAGGTCTTCAATTTTACCTCTTTCTTTTTTTTGATATATGCATTTATGGCAATGAATTTCCCTCTCAGTACAGCTTTAGCTCCATGTCATAAATTTTGTTGTGTTGTCATTTCAACTTATTTCAAGGTACTTACTGATTTCTTTTCAGTTAATCTCCTTGACCCACTGTTTTTCTTAGAATTTGTTGTTTAAATTCCATATATTTGTGTCCAATCTGGTTTTCTGGCCCTATGTGATTTCCAATTAAGTCCATTGTGGTCAGAGAAATAAATTTGCATTTTCTCAATCTTCCTGAATTCATTGAGAGTTGTTCTGTGGCCTAGCATGTGTTCTATCTAATAGTATGATCCATGTGCATTCAGGAATGTATATCCTGCTGTATTTGGGTGTAGTGTTCTGTATAGATCTATTAGGTCCAGATCTTTTAATATATTATTCAGAGTCTTTGTTTCTTAATTGATTCTGTCTAGATGTTCTGTCTAATGGTGATAATGGTGTGTTAAAGTCCCTGACTATAATTGTAGAGGCATTATGTCTCCACTTAGTCTTTCCAGTGTTTGCCTCATGTATTTTGAGGTGCCCTGATTAAGTGCATAAATGTTTATGGTTTTTCTTTCCTCTTAAAAGATTACCCCTCTAACTAATATATAGTTTCCATCTTTGTCTCTTTCAATAGTTTTGCATTTAAAGGCTATTCTGTCCAATATTAGTATCGCCACTTCTGCATTTTTTTGGTTGTTGTTTGCTTGTGAAATTGATTTCCAGCCATTCACTTTCACCCTCCTTGAATCCCTGACTCCAGGGTGGATGTGTTGTAAACAACCTATAGGTGGGTCATATTTCCTTATCCATTCTTCCAATCTGTGTCTCTTGACTGGTGATTTTAATCCATTAACATTAAATGTTATCACTGCCGAGGAATTTCTTACATCAGCTATATTTTCTTTGGGGTTATATATGTCATATGTTGTTTTTATTTCTCTTTTTGTCTTTTTAGTTGTTCTTACACTCTCCTCCAACTCTCTGTCTCCACTTTCTTGCTTTCAACCTGTAGAGATTCTTTTAGTATTTCTTGAAGGACAGGTATCCTTATTGGCATACTCCCTTAATTTTTCTTTATCTGTGAATATATTGAATTCTACATCATTTTTGAATGCCAGCCTTGCTGGATAGAGAATTCATGGCTGGAAATTTCTTCCTTTGAGTACCATGACTATGTCATACCACCGTCTTCTTGCCTCCATGGTTTCAGATGAGAAATCAGCACTTAATCTTATTGAACTTCCCTTGTATGTGATGGTTCTCTTTTCTCTTGCTGCCTTGAGTATTTTCTCTTTGTATTGAGGATTGTACATTTTGAAAAGTATATGTCTTGGAGTAGACCTATTAAGATTTATACTGCTTGAGTTGTGCTTTGCTTCCTGGACATGTATGCCCATCTCCTACAGTAGGGTTGGGAAGTTTTCAGCCATTATTCCCTTCAACACTCATTCTGTTCCCTTTCCCTTCTCTTCTCCCTCTGGAATGCCTATAATGTTTATGTTTACCTACATTGTGTTGTCATTTAAATCCCGAGTCAATGCTGGATTTTTCCTAGTTTTTTAATCTACCTGTTCTACTATCTGTTTGATTTCAAATGTACTGTCTTTCATATCACTAATTCTTTCTTCTGGCTGTTCAAAACTGCAGTTATGTGATTCCAGTGTCTTTTTGATTTCTTGGATTGTACCATTCATCAACATCATATCTGTTATCTTTTAATGTATGTTTTCAATTTTTTCAGTATGTTCTCCTAGTGTCTTCTTAATATCCTTAATCTCTTCCTTCACTTCATTAATTTGGTCCCTGATATTTGTTTGGACAGCTTTGATTAGTTGTTTGATGTTCTGCATCTCTTCCTGGTTTTTAGTTTGTTCAATTTTTAATTGTTTTTATAATTTGGGAAGTTTGAGTTAGAAAAACTATCATGCTTACCATGCAGAAATCCCAAACATTGCCTCTCCATCTCATTACCTTGTTGTGACACATTTGTTCCAAATGATGAGAGAATATCTTCATAATATTACTGCTTTCTATATTCCATAGCTTATATTTGCTGTGTTTTCCCACAATCTACCCTATTATTAACACCATGTATTAGTATTATATATTTGCTATAGTTCATAAAACAATGTTCTCATATTTGTACTATTAACCACAGTCCATTGTTCACCTCAGGGTACCTTAAATTTTGAAATATGAATCTTATATGCAAACTCATTTTATTTCTAATATTTATATATATGCCTTTCCTAAACAAAAC
>PVKH010011592.1:0-17691 GCA_004027955.1 Chaetophractus vellerosus
GGAACTGTATGGGAGAGAGGGTCGTCTATGGCCTGAACTGTGATCTATGCCTGATGGCAAAGCCCCAAAATGTGTATATCTATCAGAGGCATTATGCCACACTGAGGGATGTGCATGTGGGGGTTGTGGGAGGGGTGGGGGAGTGGCATTTGGGTACCCCTGGAATCTCTGTGTAACATTTATGTAATCAATGTATCCTAAAAATATATAGAGATGTATAAAAAATAAAAAAAATAATTCAAATTAAAAAAATATGGCAGAAGATAATTCTCAGATATAAGGAAAGATACCTGTCTTCAAATTCACAGACATAACCTGGATATTATGGTAGATAAATAAATAACTGTGGCTACTTTCTTTGCTCAGCCAAAAAAAAAGTTGTTTCTTTCTAAAGATGGATAATATCAACAAAACTTTAGCCAGTCTGTACTTTATCATGCACTCCACTCTAATAAAATGGAGTACATAAGAGGGAAAAATGAAGAATTGTTCCCCATGGAAGTAGATAACCTAGATGAAATGGGCAAACTGCTCACACACTCTCAAGAAGGAATAGAATATTTCAGTAGACTTTAAAAAATAGAGATCAAATCACAAATCAAAAACTCTGAACAAGCAAAATAACAGCAACTGATGGGTTCACAAGTGAATTTCATTAAATTTTGACAAACACCTATCTTGCTTATCTTTCCCCAAAAAAATTGATTCAAGGGTGTTATTTCCTCACTTATTATATACACTGAGCCTCACTCTAATATCAAAGCTAGATAAAGTTACCACAAAAGAACTATGGACAAATATCACTTATGTATATTGATGCAAAAACACTCAATTTCTAGTAGACAAAATCCAACAGCATGTTAAAAGATTTATACACCATGACCAAATGAAACTTATCCCAGTAAGCCATGGTTCAACATAGGAAAATCAATTAACCTAATACATCATATATTAATAAAATGAAGTAAAAGAAATAAAAACATGACCATATAAATTGATGCAGAGAAGTCATTTGGCAAAACCCAGCACCTGTCTTGTAAAACTATCATAGAAAGAGCAATAGTAGGAAATTAACTCAAAATGATAAAGGTCATAAATGAAAACCCTATAGTTAACATCATATTCAGGGACAAGACAACTGTGCCCACTATCACCAATATAATTCATCTTTGTAGTGTCAGTTATATCCAGAGTAATTAAGCAAGAAAATTAAATAAAAGGCATCCAGATTGGAAGAGGAGAAGTAAAACTTGCATTGTTTGCAGATGTCATAGTCCTATACATAGAAAATTCTCAAAAACATACAAGAAAGCTAACAGCTAATCATTAAGATAACAAAATGTAGGGTACAATATCAATTAAAATCACAGATGCTTCAATAGATTAGAAATTAACAATATTAAGAGTAAATTAATAATAAAATCCTGAATACTAGAGCAAATGAAAAACATCACATTACTATGATTAAATTTAGCAAAGACTCTAAATGACTTACACAGAGAAAACAAGAAAATATTTTTGAAAATACTCAGATAAGACCTATATAAATGGAAGGATATACCATGTTCATGGATGTGAAGACTAAATATTATTAACGTGTCAATTCTACCCAACATGATTTACATATTAAATGAGATAATCAAATTTCAAAGGGACATCTTAACAGAAATAGAAAAGCTAATCAATAACTTTTTATGGAATAGTGAAGGTCCAAATATCCACAATCATTGCATTAGTCAGCCAAAGGGGTTCTCATGCAAAGTACCAGAAATCTGTTGGCTTTTATAAAGAGTATTCAATTGGGGTAGAAGCTTACAATTACAAGGCCTTATGGGTCTAACTCAAGGTACTATAAGAGGTACTTCCTCACCAAAATTGGTTGCCATGAGTTGAAGCAAGATGGTGGGTGATGACTCCGAGGGTTCAGACTTCCTCTTTCTTCTTAAGTCTCCATGGGCCCAGGTTCTTCTCATTTCATTTGTAGGCTGGAGGGCTAACAGAGCTCAGCTTCTCTGTTCTCTTCAGAACATCAGCTATAAATTATCAGGCAAATGGCTCATCTCTCTTCCTGTGGCTGCAGGTTCAAAGCTGACAGGTTCTCTTCTCTTCTGTGTCTATGGGGCTCTCTTTACATATCTGTGTTCTTCTCCTGTATATTATTTCTGTGTTCTCCTTGATTGCGTGTCCATTTATAAAGCCCACAAAGCAGGTGGGTAATCATACTGAATCACCCTAAAGACATGGTTGAATCTAAGCCTTAATCTTAACATAATTTAATGAAAAACACCTCAGATGAATCTAATACAATCAAAGGGTATCATGCCCAGCAGAACAGACCAGTTTAAAAACAATCTATATCTCTTTTTGGAATTCATAAATAATATTAAATGGCATAATTGTTCAAAAGCTCATGGGGCATGGTCACAGGGTGAAGAATTGCTCAATAAATGGGAGAACACTGAATTACCATCTTGGAGAGCACTGCCATATTCTCCAGGAGAGCAGCAGCAGAGTCCAAGTGCAGGGGCAGTGTCTGGCAAAGGAGGATGATCCATTGATGGGCCCTTGTTATTGATGACTAGCCTTATGAGCCTTTGCTCTTGAAATTGAAACAGCCTAGTGTTAGGGGGTGCCTAAGTGTTGCCTCTTGAGATCCTCCTTGTTGCTCAAATGTGGCCTCTCTCTAAGCCAAACTCAGCATATGAATGCATTACCTTCCTCCCAGTGTGGGACATGATTCCTGGGGATGAGCCTCCCTGGCAATGAGGGTTTACTAACAAATGCCATAATCATCTTGAAAACAAAGAAGGATTTTGGAGCCCTAACACTTTCAATTTTTAAAACTTATTACAAGGCTATAGTAATCAAAATATATTATACTGGTACAAGGACAGACATAAATACAAATGGAATTTAATTATGAGTTCAGAAATAAACCTTCCTGTCTATGGCAAATTTATTTTTGAACGTGGCGCCACATCCATTCAATGATGAAAGAATTTTCTCTTCAAAATATGGTTTTCAGAATACTAGACAGCTATATACAAAATAATGAATGTGGCCCAATCTTTTAACATATATAAATATTTACTAAAATTAGATTAATAGGAACAATAAGAACCAAAACTATAAAAACGTTTGGGGACTGAATTATGTACTACAAAAAAAAAAAACATGTTCTGAAACTCAAGCCATTCTATTTTAAATAGAACAATGAGGGGGGCCAGCTGTAGACCAGTGGATAAGGCACCGGTTCGGTTCACCACATGGGAGGCCCCGGGTTTGGTTCCCAGGGGCTCTCCAAGTGGGCAAGACCACCTTGAGAGGGGAAGCCACCATGGGCAGGACAGAGCCGCTATGAGCAGAGCCGCCATGGGCAGGGCAAAAAGCCACCACAGGCAGGGCAAAGCCTCAATGGGCAGGACATAGCTGCCATGGGCAGGGAAAGTCACCCATGAACAGAGCACTGCCACCCATGAGTGGGGCAAGCCGCCTGCATGGTAAGCTGACCTGGCACATCACCACAATGGGGGGAGACAAAACAGACATAGAAGAGCACAAAAAATGAACACAGCAAGAACAAACAGAAAGGGGGGGGATTTGTAACAATAAATAAATAAATAAATAGAACAATGATAATGCTATTTTTATTTAAGATGTGATGAACTGAATCCATTTAGGTTGTAATTTATTTCTCCAGTCCTTTACAAGCAGAATGAAATTCAGATGATGGGAGAAAAGACAGACATTTGAAATCAATGGATTCAGAGTAGAAAGGAGAGTGACATTAAAATGTACATTGCGGGGCCGGCTCAAGAGCCCAGTGGATAGGGTGCCGGCATACCACATGGGAGGCCCCGGGTTCGATTCCTGGGGACCTCTCCTAGCAGGCAGACCGACTTGAGAATGGCAAGTCACCATGGGTGGGCCGGAGCTGCTGTGGGCAGGGCAAAAAGCTGCCATGGACAGGGCAAGAGCCGCCATGGGCAGGGCAGGTCGCCCGCGGATGGAGCGCAGCCAGCCACCCGCGAACTGAAAGCCGGCCATGAACGGACGCAGAGACCACCCACAAGCGGGGAAAGCTGTGCCTGCACAGTGACCACTCTCAGCACGTCGCCGCAGCGGGGGGAAGGGGAGATATGTAATAAAATAAATAAATCTTAAAAAAAAATGTACATTGCATTTGACAGAAAAGCCAAGGACAAAAAATAACTGCTAGCCAGACCCAGAATACCACAGTCTTTGGGGAAAAACAACCAGATTTTGGTTTTGTTAATTTTCTCTATATACTTTTTAATTATCAATTCCATTTATTTGTGCCCTAATGTTTGTTATTTCTTACTGTCTGCTTGAATTGGGATTAGTTTGCTTTTTTTGGTAGTTCCTCCCAGTATGCAGATTAGGTCTTTGGTTTTAGCTTTTTCATGCCTTTAAATGTAAACATTTAGGACTATAAATTTCCCTTTCAGCACTGCCTTTGCTCCATCACATAGATTTTGAGATGTTGTGTTCTTGTTTTCATTCATCTTGAGATATTTACTAATTTCCATTGCAATTTCTTCTTTGATACACTTATGGCTTAAGACAGTGTTTTTTAACTAACATATATTTTGAATTTTCCAGTTCTCCACCTGTATTTGATTGTCAGACTCATTCCATTGTGGTCAGAGGAGATGCTATATATAATTCCAATCTTTTTTTATTTATTGAGAGTTGTTTTTCACTCAATATGTGGACGTTCTTGGAGAATGATACATGCACACCTAAAAAGAATATATATCCTGGTGTTTGGGGTAGGAAAATTCTATATATGTCTGTTTGGTCTAGTTTATTAATTATATCTTTAAGTTCTGTGTTTCCTTATTTTCTTCCATCTAAATGCTCAATTGTTGAGAATTGTGTATTGAAGTCTAAAACTATTTTTGTAGATATGTCTATTTCTTCCTTTATTTTTTCTAGACTTCAATATTAGAAAGAGGGTGATTTACTAGGGTAAAGAGTTTAGTCATAGCTTAAAGTTGACAAATTTTTCATTAATTTGGGTCAAATTAATCCTAGGTGATGCAATTTTTGATTTGGAATATCACTTGGAGGGCTTTTCATACCAATAAGAAAATTCTGTCAGTTGGGTCTCAGAAATCTATTTTATTTTCTGAGGTGCTTCTCAAATGAAGACCTTAGTTTGAGTCAAATGTTCCCCACAGTGGAGGGGGATGAAGTTATGACATTTAGAAAGTCAGTTTCATCATTGTATTATAATAAGAATACATAAAGATCAAGGAATATTTCCTCGAGGAGGGTAGGTTTAATTTTTGAGTGGAGGGGGATGAAGTTATGCCATTTAGAAAGTCAGTTTCATCATTGTATTATAATAAGAATACACAAAAATCAAGGAATATTTCCTTGAGGAGGGTAGGTTTAATTTTTGAGGATCCTATTATAGCTAGCAATATTCTGTCAAAAGATATCACTCATTCATGTCTTGTCTCAGGCCCTATAACTGTCAGGTGGCCACTGCCAAAAGAAATTCTGATCATTTGTGTCTCATCACATGGAAGAGTAGATAGAATGCTGCATCTGGATCAAAGACAAGCTCCAAGGACAAAATTATGACAGAATGAGAACCATGCTCTATTATTTTAGTGACCCACAGCAAATTTTTCCAAGTGAATACAGGTATGGTAAGAACTATTGGCCACATTTCATTTACATTACAGTGGTTTCCTTGAGCAGAAGCAACGTTGTGGAAGGCCATGATGGAGATTAAGTCTTTCTATAGGGTACACATATGGTAGTTTTGGAAAAGGCATAGATAACATAAGTCCAGATCCAGAAAAAAAATCTTTTCCTTTAAGAACAAGATGCTGCCCCTTCCATGATGAACATGGTCCAATATGATCAAACTCCCATCAGGTAACTGGGTGAACCAATAGGAGAATGGTCATATGAGGGACTGTGTGTTGGTCTTTGCTGCTGCCATATTGTATACTCACAAAAGGCTCTACCCAGGTTGGCCTTGTTGAGTGGTAGTGCATTACAATGAGACCATGCATAACCTGCATCCAAACCACCATGGCCACTTTGTTCCTGAGCCACTTGGTCAATCAGTAGGGAATAGGCTGTCTGGTATTAACAGTACAGGTCATCCTATAAACTTGATTATAAACCTATTCTTAGATAAAGAAACATTCTGGTGAGCATTTACATGGAGCACAAATAAATTCTTGTTTTTACCCATTCAGAAAGTCCTATCTGCACATCTTTCCTGAAGAAGCTAGTCTCATGTTTCAAAGTTCCTTTTAAATCCTTACAACACAGTCAAACTATTGGGCACAGCCCATGAATTTTTATAGAATGCACATCTGACAGTTTCTCTTTTCAAGAAAAATAAACTACCAGGTACACTACTTGAGGTTCTGGACTATGTGAGGATTATCCTCCACAACTGTCACATATTAGTAAACCAGAAAGGGGCTATAGTAATACTAGTGTCCATTATTGTGTGGTCGTATCTATATTGTGTAAAATCCTCTGTAAACAAGACCCATGTTTTCACTTCCTATAAGAAACTCTCTAAGAAGCCAAAGCTCTGGGCTGGGTGAGAAAAGGTAAGGAGAAAGGAATGGAGGACATGGGCCTTTGAAACATTTTTTCAGTAATTTACTTATGTCTTCAGGGCCTACTAGAGCCTGATCTCTTATAAGCCACTTCCATTTGATGATGTAGTGCTGTAGCACATGCCCAACTTAATTGCTTAGTGGGTCATACATTTCATGATAGGCAACTTAGTTATCATGGCATTAGCTGACCCATGTGTAATCATTCAGTCTCTATTGAGCCTCAGTAATAAGCTAAATGCTGTTTCATAAAAGGAGAATAATTATCTTCAAAAGAAGACAAGTTTTGCCCCAAAATGCCACATTTCTGCCCTGTGATTCTCATTAAGAGCCCTGACAAAGGCTCCAAACAGCATCCCTTTTGCCACATACTCTTCAAGATCCATTGGATATGCTGGATCAGTATGGCCCTAGTGGCAAAATAGCTTGCATGTTAGTCTAGAATCATTGCAGAGACTCCTCATGGTCCAGTCCCCACTCAAAACTAACAGCTTTTCTCATTACTCAATAAAAGTGTCAGAGTGGCACATTCAAATGAGAAATATGTGATTCCAAGCTGCTTGCAGGAACACTTGGTATTCTGACTGTTTTTAGGTTGTAGATGGGGGCAGATGCAGCAGATTATCCTTCACTAGGAATGAGATTTCTTCACTTTGCCTTCTTGACTGGTAGCCTACAAATTTTACTGATATGGAATCTACATGAATTTTTGTTGAATTTATTAACCATCTACTGACATGCAAATATCTAAACAATAAGTCAAGAACAGTTGGACTTTTTGCTCACTAGTTACAATTATCATACTATTTGATCAATAGATATGCAGACTAGATTATAACATAAGGTTGAAGATTTTCTGTACACCTGAGGAATGACAGTGAATGTGTTTTGCTGGTCTTTAGCTGAAAGCAAATGAACATGTATTGGGAAAAAGGGTATTTGCCAAATCAATAGCTTCATACCAAGAATCTGGGGAATGGTTTAATTTTTCAAGCAATGATGCCACATCAGAAACAGCAGCTGCAATTAGATTAATAGAATTAGCTTTTGATAATCCACTGTCATCCTCCAAGATCCATTTGTTTTCTGCATAGGCCAAATAGGAGTGCTGAATAGTAATGTGATGTAATCACCACCTCTGCATCCTTCAAACCTCTTTGGTGGTGCTAATCTTCACCATATATGTGTGAATCTATTTCTGAACTCTCTATTTTGCTATATCATTCAAGATATCTGTCTTTTCTTTCTTTTTTTTTAAAGATTAATTTATTTTATTACATATCTCCCCTTCCCCCACTGCGGCGATGCGCCGAGAGTGGTCACTGCGCAGGCACGGCTTTCCCTGCTTGTGGGCGGTCTCTGCGTTGGTTCACGGCTGGCTTTCAGTTTGTGGGTGGCTGGCTGCACTCCATCTGCAGGTGACCTGCCCTGCCTGTGGCGGCTTTGGCCATGTCCATGGCAGCTTCTTGCCCTGCCCATGGTGGCTCCGGCCCGCCCATGGTGGCTTGCCATTCTCAAGGTGGTCTGCCCACTAGGAGAGGTCCCCGGGAATCAAACCTGGGGCCTCCCATGTGGTATGCTGGCACCCTATCCACTGGGCTATTGAGCCAGCCCCTGTCTTTTCAATAACACCAAACTCTCTTGACTATCTTAGCTTTTTGTAAATCCTAAAATCAGATTATGAAAGTCCTCTAACTTTATATCTCTTTTTCAAAATTCTTTTGATTATCATATTCCTTTACTTTTGCATATAGGTTATAAATTCAGCTCATCTATTTATGCAAAAAATGGTTTGTTTAAATTAGAATTTTTTTTACATTAATTTGGGTTTTACTTTGAAGTAATATATGAAATGTTTCCAAATGGTGACCTACCAATATCATATTTCTTTATTTCTTCTTTTTATTCAGATTTCATAACAAATTTTCTATCCACATCTAGAATCTCTGGTTTGTGGGACCAAGGCATCCATGCAATTAAAAAAATTTTTACTTTGTTTCTTATTTATGTATACAGGTAGTAGCTGCTAGATTATATGATCTATCAAGCAAAGACCATATAAAATTCCAAACTTGTGACAATTACTTCTACTGGTCTTCTAATATTCTAATGTTCATTCACATAGAATATTACAGTTATCTGTATACTGCCCAATTCTCAGGTTAGTAATCTTTATCCATAAATTTTTCCTCTCAGTGAGATTCTCAGTGAGCTTAAATTAACTTTCATGCCACAGTGAAGTGTAGCAGTTTAAAATTTAAATGAGAAGCACAGTAACTTTATTAATTTCTCCTAAATTGTCAAAGGTTATGCTTTCATTTTATTTTATTACATAATATTTATTAAATATTAGAGGAGTTATAGAAGTTTTATTTCCAGCAAGAGGAAACTGGATTTAAGGGGACTTAAGCTATTAACCTAAAGCCACATAAGTTGTACATACCAGACCTAGGATTATGTACTACAGCATAAATATTACATTCCTTTTTCACTGCTATACCATGTTATTTTTCCACTGAGGGATCACTTTTTTATAGGAGTCAAAGTGCTTAGATGTAGTCATTTGTATCACATAGTTTGTTGTTCCAGAAACATTCACTTGAATACTATGGGGAAAAAAATCTCATCTTGCTGCTTTTCTGTTGCAGAAGAGAGTTACTGTGTTTTCTCCATAGGTATCCCCTATGGAATTCAAAGAAGTTAATGAGCTGGCATGAGTATTAAAATGTACAATATTCACAGTGTTTTTAAGTTGAGTGACAAGTTCAGTTCCATAGGTAGAAAGAAAAGTTTTTCATCACCTGTACTGTATTTTGGAAGCAATTACCCTAAATCTCAAACCAGATTATGAGCTTTATATTTAAATTGAGATAGGGTGTTCCAGTTTACTCAGAGTTGTATTAAAACTGAGCCACAGGGGCAGGCTGTATAGCCCAGTGGATAGGGAGCTGGTTTACCACATGGGAGGCCCTGGGTTTGGTCCCCAGGGCCTCTCTGGGTGGGCAGAATGCTTGAGAAGGCAAAAGCTGCTGTGGCCAGGGCAGAGCTGTGTGGGTAGGGCAAAGGCCACCATGGGCAGGGCAAAGCCACCATGGGCAGAGCAGAGTTGCCTGTGAGCAGAGTGGAGTCACCTGTGGGCAGGGCAGCACCACCCACCAGCAGGGCAAACTGCCCATGAGTGGGCAAGGCCACTGCTCACTGGTGAAGCTGACTCAGCACATCACTGCAGTGTGGGGGGGTGGGGACAAAAAGCAGAAAATAAAAAATAAATCTTTAAAAACAAAAAACAAATAAACAAAAAACTGAGCCACATACCTTCTAGGTAACATAGGTGAAAAAAGTGGAAAGGACTCTCTACATACTTATGTAAGCAGAGTTGCAAATCAAAAATTTACTTTAATTGTTTGATGGAACATAGTTGAACATAGTAGAACATAGGGGCAATAGAAATAACAGAGTATATTTAAATATTAGGGAAATTATTTTTAAACTTTATTTTTAGATAAATTTTAGAATTATATTTTCAGAAAAATTACCTCTGAAGTATAGGGAATTCCCATATAACCTCCTACCACCCACACACATAGTTTTCACTATTATTGACATCTTAGATTAGTGTGGTATATTTGTTAAAATTGATGAACCAATATTTAAGCATTGCTACTAACCAAATACTATAGTTTACATTGTGGTTTACACTTTGTGCTGTACAGATCCATAGGCTTTAGCAAATGCTTAATATCATGTGTCTGTCATTGCAGTATTAAACAGAAGTATCTCACCATCCCAAATACGCCCAACCCTTCTGAATACCTGGCATCCACTATCTTTATATCAGTATTACATGTCCTTCCATCAACAAAAGATAACAACCAAAATAACAACTAATTTACTTTGGTCCTTGACCACACACTCCCACAATAGTTCATTCCCCAATTCTGAGGGACACAGGAAGGCATCTGTTACAACATCCCCAGGCTGAGAGGAGACTCAGATACCACAGGGCAGATGGAAGGAATTACCTTGTCCAAAGCTGAAAACATTCCAAATTTTTTAGGATGGGACCTGTCCATAATCATTGTTTTGTTAGTTGTCTTGGGGAAGCCCAAAGAACTGGAGAGTAAGAGTTGCTCAGTACTCTGAGTTCAGTGTTGAACTGGCATTCAAAGAGTTCAAAAATTAAAGTCTTTAAGAAATGTCCTTAAAAAGTACATTTAAAATTATAGGTTCAAATAAAAAGAGTAGAAGACTCATGATTTGGGGATTTATAAATGAGTATATTGGAGTGATAGGTTATCATATATACCCAGATGGTGCCTGCTGAAGGTTTCTTATTTCTTGAGGCTGTGCACATTTCCTCTGTTTTCCAGATGTCTCTAAAGCCTTCAGTAGTGCCTTTATTTGAGGCTTTATTTGCTGTGGCAGTTAGTGAAGTCTGTCTGAGACCTGAATAAGCATAACCTCCAGATGACCTCCCAATGAACTTTGAAATCTCTTAGCCATAAAACCTCTTTTTTATTTAATATCTCCCCCTTTTGGTCAAGGTCTTTTTCCAAATGCATTCCTGCTTAATGTTTAGTAAAAATTCCTCAGTTCTGTGGATGCTCCCATACAGCAGTCATGTCCCACATTGGGGGAATGTAGTGAGTTTATTTTCAGAATTTGTTTTTGAGAGAGACTGCAATTTGAGTATCATGAGATTTTCAGGAGTTAACTATTAGGCATTAAT
Source organism: Chaetophractus vellerosus (assembly GCA_004027955.1). Classification (NCBI taxonomy): domain Eukaryota; kingdom Metazoa; phylum Chordata; class Mammalia; order Cingulata; family Chlamyphoridae; genus Chaetophractus; species Chaetophractus vellerosus. Next base: position 11,347 of record PVKH010011592.1, read on the forward strand.
TATAATTAGGCTAAGTTTCATTTTTGCAGAAATAAGATTCAAACATACAAACATTAGGCTTAAGGACTTTGGCATATAGGCATGTTTTCTTTACTAAGGCATGGCTTATATATTCCAGAGTTTTTAGCCATTTTATTTAAGAAAATAGTAGGGCTTCCTCAGAATAGAAGTGTAATATTTTGTTTGCTGATTTTGGGCCTCTATCTATTGATAAAACATACCTATGACAACAAGAACACATTCATATAATATAGAAGTATATTTTAGGTACATTTTCCCCCATATATAACCCCACTACCCTCTAGCTTTGCTTCTATCTTTATGGATGGACCCAACCTTCCCTTTTGAACCATGTACATGCTCACACTTTGGTATCATTAATTACATGCACATTGCTGTGCCACCATAGCCTCTGTCCATTCCCTTCCCATTACAATCAACCAAATAATAAATTATGCACAGATTTATAAACAGCTCACCAGTATCTAAGCCCTTCCTGCCTTCTAGCAACCTATCATTAGATTCTACCTCCATGAGTCTGATCACACTTTTTTGTTAATATCAATGACATAATGCAATATTTATCCTTCTGTATTTGCTAATTCCATTCAACATAAAATTCTTGAGGTTCATCCATGTTGTCCCATGTGTCAAAATATTATTCTTTCTTAGAGCTGAATAATATTCTCTTGTATATATATATATACACCACATTTTGTTTATCCATTTATCTGCTGATGGACACATTGACTGCTTCCATCTTTTGGCAATTGTGAATAATGCTGCTATGAAAATTGTTGTACATATATTTGTTGTGTCCCTGATTTCAATTCTACTGGGTATGAACCTATGCCAGATCATATGGCAATTCTATGCTTAGATTCCTGAGCAAACACGAAACTGACTTCCATAGTGGCTGCACCATTCTCATTCCCACCAGCCAACAATAATGTTGCTATTTCTCAACATCCTCTCCATAAGTTGTAGTTTTCTTTTTTGTTTATTAATAACAACCGGTCTAGTAAATGTGAATTTGTATCTCAGTGTGGTTTTGATTTGCATTTCCCTAATAGCTGGTGATGTTGAGCATCTTTTCATGTGCTTTATGTCCACCTGGATTTCCTCATTGGAAAAGTGTCTGTTCAAGTCACTTGCCCATTTTATAAATGGGTTATTTGTCTTTTTATTTTTGAGTTGTATATTCTGGGCATTAGACCTTTATCAGATATGTGGTTTCCAAATATTTTCTCCTATTTAGAAAGCCGCACTTACACTTTCATGACAAAATCCTTTGAATTGTAAATATTTTTAATTTTAAGGAGGTTCTATTTATCTATTTTTTCTTTTGTTACTTGTAATTTAGGTAAAAAGTTCATGAAACCATTTTCTACCACAAGGTTATATAGATGTTTCCCTAAATTATCTTCTTGGAGCTTTATGGTCTTGGCACTTTATTTAGGTCTTTGATCCATCTTGAGTTAATTTTTGTATAAGTTATAAAACAGGGACCCTCTTTCATTCTTTAGTATATGGATACTCAGTTCTCACAGCACCATTTGCTAAAGAGACTATTCTGTCCCCAGTGAATTGAATTGGCAGCCTTGTCAAATATCAGTTTGTCATAGATATGTGGGTCTATTTTTGAACTCTCTATTCTGTTCCATTGGTCAATATGCTTATCCTTGTGTCAATCCCATGTGGGTTTGGTCACTGTAACTTTGTAGCATACTTTAAAGTCAGAGAGCATGAGTTGTCCAACTTTATCTTTTTAATCAAGATGTTTTTTGGTTAGGCAGGGCCCCTTAACCTTCCAAATATATTTGATAATTAGCTTTTCCACTTCTGTGAAAAACACTGTTGTAATTTTTATTGGGATTTTTTAAAAATCTGTAAGTCAATTTAAGTGGAATTGATATCTTAATAAGGTTTAGTCTTCCAATCCATGGACATGGTATATTCTTTTATTTTGTTCTTCTTTTATTTTAATTTGATACATGTGTTTCAAAGCATCTCAGAAATAAGCATTCTGCAATGATAGCATGTTCATAAAGTTTAATAGGTCATGAAACAGAGCACAAAAAGCAGTTGAGAGGATCAAGAAAAACAAAAAATTGCTTCTTTGAGAAGATAAACAAAATTGATAAACACTTAGATACACTGACAAAGAAAAATGAGAGAAGAGGCAAATAAATAAAATCTGAAATGATTGGAAAGACATTACCACTGTCCCTGCAGAAATAAAATAGATCATAAGAGGATGCTATGAACAACTGCAGCCTATCAAGCTAGACAACATAGTCAAAATGGACAAATTTCTAGGAACACACAAACAACCCATATTAACTATAGAAGAAATAGCAGATCTGAACAAACCAATTTCTGGTTAAGAGATTGAAGCAGTCATCAAAAACCTCCCAAATACAAAAAGCCCAGAGCCCCATGGCTTCACAGGTGAATCCTACCAATCATTTAAAGATGATCTTACACCACTTTTGCTCAAGCTCTTCCAAAATATTTAACAAAAAGGAATGCTACCACACTGGTTCTTTGAATCCATCACCTTAATACCAAAATCAGATAAAGATACTACAAAAAAAGAAAATTATAAACCACTTACTCTAATGAATATAGACACAAAAATCCTCAACCAAATACTTACAAACAGAATAGAAAAGCACATGAAAAGAATTATACACCATGATCAATTGGGTTTTATCCCCAGTAGGCAAGGGTGTTTCAACAAAAGAAAATAAATCGGTGTAAAAAGCCACATTAATAAACTGAAGTAGGAAAGTCACATGATCCCCTTGATTGATGCAGAAAGGGCATTTGACAAAATATAGCATCCTTTCTTAATAAAAATACTCCAAAAGTTAGGAATAGATGGATGCTTTCTCAGTATGGTAAAGTGCTCATATGAAAAAGCCACGCATTATTTTGGACTCAATGGTGAAAGACTGAAAGTTTTCCTACTGTGATCAGGAATGAGACAAAGATGCCCACTGTCACTACTGTTACTGAATATTGTGCTTGAAGTTCTAGCTAAAACAATTGTGCATCATAAAGAAATAAATGGCACCCAAATATGAAAGAAAGAAGAAAAATTTTGACTATTTTCTGATCATATGGTCCTATGCCTAGAAAATCCTGAAAATTCCACAACAAAACTGTTAGAACTAATAGACAAGTTCAGCAAAGTGACAAACAATAAGATTAAGATTCAAAAACTGTCACATTTCTGTCCACTTGTGATGAGCAAACTGAGGAGGAAGTCCCCAAAATTCCTTTTATAATAGAGACTAAAAGAATCAAATATTCAGGAATAAACTTGACCAACAGTATAAAAGACCTGTACTCAGAAATCTAAAAAAAAAGTTTCCAAAATTAAATAAACAAAGAAGACCTAAATAAATGGAAAGACATACTGTGTTCATGATTTGGAAGATTAAACAGAGTTTTTTTTTTAATTTTTTTTAAAGATTTATTTATTTTATTACATATCTCCCCTTCCCCCCGCTGTGGCGACGCGCCGAGAGTGGTCACTGCGCAGGTGTGGCTTTCCCCGCTTGTGGGCGGTCTCTGCGTCCGTTCACGGCCGGCTTTCAGTTCGTGGGTGGCTGGCTGCGATCCATCCGCGGGCAACCTGCCCTGCCCATGGCGGCTCTTGCCCTGTCCGTGGCAGCTTCTTGCCCTGCCCATGGCGGCTCCGGCCCACCCATGGCAGCTTGCCATTCTCAAGGCGGTCTGCCCGCTAGGAGAGGTCCCCGGGAATCGAACCCAGGGCCTCCCATGTGGTATGCCGGCGCCCTATCCACTGGGCTATCGAGCCGGCCCCTAAACAGAGTTTAGATGTCAATTCTACCCAAACTGATTTATAGATTCAATGCAAAACCAATAAAAATGAAATAATAATTTTTGCAGAAATGGAAAAGCTAATTATCTAATTAATTTGGAATGGTAAGGGGTACCTAATAGCCACAAATATTTGAAAAATGAAAAATGAAGTTGGAGGATTCTTACTTCTGCAATTTAAAACATATTACCAAGGTACAATGATAGAAACAGCATGGTACTGACATAAAAATAGATTGACAAATGGAGCTACTAAAGAATTTGAATATAGACCTTCACATCTATGGTCAAGGAATTTTTTTAAAAGCCTGTCAAACCCTCCCCGCCGGGTGTGAACAGTCTATTCAACAAGTGGTGCATGAAGAACAGGATATCCATATTCAAAAGAAGGAAAGAGGATCCCTATCTCACACCTTATACAAAAATGTACTCAAAATGGAACAAGAACCTAAATATTAAAGCTACAACCATAAAAATCTAGATCTTGTGGTATTCTGTAGTTTCTTAAACCTTGCACCTGTATGATGATATGCATGTATGTTTTCTAAGTTTACAACTTTTACTATACACCTATTGTTTGTGTACAGTGATGTATGAATGATATACTTCAAAAAATGTTAATAAAAAATTAAGTGAGCTCAAAATTCAGCCTGTGTGTGTTCAAACTGGAGCTTGGCCTTAAACCTGGACATAGCCTGGCAATGAACAAGCTATGAAACCTCTTTCTGCTCCAGTTTCATCAATCTGTAAATCCCAGCCATTCAAATAAATACATTATAGGATGCTTCTAGGCATTTGGGATATTGTACTGAACATAATTGACCAATATCTTGTCACGATAGAGCTTTCAATGTGGGTGGAAACAGAAAATCAACCAAAGCCATAAGAGAAATACATAGAATGCAAAATGGAATAACTGCTATGGAAAACAAAGTAAACATTGATAAGGGATGCTGTAAGTTTGATTTTAAATAAGGTGTTAAGGGATGGCTTCATAAGTAAAAGAATGAGAAAAGACCCAAGAGGTTATCTGCAGAAAAGGAAGTTCAGGAAGAAAAAAAATTACAAATATTCCAGGTAGCATCAGAAACAATATAACAATATGATTAAAGAAGGGAGAGGAGTTAGTGTGTCTGCTCAAAAGTGAACCTAATGGAAGCAATGATAAAGGATGAGTTCATAGAAGTAAGGAGGAGGGACAAGATCATGTAGACTTTTGTAAACATTGCTAATTTTACTCTTAATGTGATGTGAAATATTGTAGGATTTTGTTTGAAGAAAAGTGCTATGATACAACTACATTTAACAGCATCATTCTGGCCTCTACATTTGAAATTAACTCAAGGTGTATAAGGCAAAAAACAAGGATACAATTGACAATGCTGTGGCAATAATTTGAATACTGAGATGATGGCTTTTTTGGCCTGGGTGGGTGGTATCAGAGAAAATGTTGAGAAAAGGTCACATTCCAAATACATTCTGCATAGAGGATCAATATGATATGTTGATGCACTTGATGTGAGGTGTGTGACAAAGAGAAAATGACAGCAAGATTCTTCAGCCTTTCTTGAATAAGTAGGAGGATAGCTTTCCATTATCTGAGCTAAATTTTAGATATTGCAAGTACGTACCTGAGAGTTATGTTCTGAAATTAAGCTAAGATAATTATATATAATTTAATATAATATTAAGGCTATTTTAAAATTTATATTGTCTGGAGCTCAGTAGATGTTCAGTAAATATAAACTATTTTTACAATTATTATATAACATCAATCATTTGCAAAAAAGTTGATATTTTGTCATGTCTTACTCCAGTCTTCAATTTCTTTATCAATTGTAAATAGTTCAAATTTTACAATGCATAGAATTTTGAAACATTACTATGAACAAAAATACATGAAAAATTCATCAGATCACTTCTTGCTTAAAATCTGATAAGCACTGACATAAATATATCAAATAAAGGGACAAAATAAATAATGTTTCACATTCCCCAAAATTTGTTACACTTATTTAATAACATCATAAATGCTTTCTACAATATATTACCTCAATTTAATTAAAAGAGAAGCAATTCCTGAAGTAATGTAAGAAATATTAGAAAATCTGTTGAACATGTTGTCATCACAAACCAAAAGGAGTCATTTTCTAAATCATAGAAATATACATAAATGAAAGCAAGGTCAGCGATGTTCATGAAGAAGACCAGGAAATACAAAGGATCTATAAATACAAGAAAAGACACAATGCATGTACAAAATGAGAGATTAATTTAAAAATTATATTATTAAAAAATAAACACTGGAGACTTTCAGGAAGATGGCACCAGAGTAGGTTGGCAGAGCTCAATGTTCTTACAGAAACTATGGAGGAAGGTCAAAAAGTGGTCTGAAGGAACTGCTTTGGGCATCTGCAGACCAGGAGATTACTGTGAATCATTCAGGAGGGAGAGGGACAGAGAGACAAAGAGGCTGAAATGAAAAAAATGTGA
>PVKH010011593.1:0-17693 GCA_004027955.1 Chaetophractus vellerosus
GATTAAAGTCTTTTTCTAGCAGATAATGTATAGTTGTTGTCTAAGCTGACTTTTCTTCTTCTATTTTTCCCTGTCTTTGAAAGAAGCAACCTACAACCCATGAGGCATCAAGCTGTTCAATACTGTGTTTACATTTGACATTTCGAATGGTGATGAAAAAACTAATTTTACCTTACTTTCTGAGGCCTGGGTTTATTTCATTTTTGAAATTATCTAACTAAAGAATAAATTAATTCGTAAAGATACTTGTGAAGATAAGCAGAAGCAGCAAGCTCCCAAACTGAAAACATGAGTATATTGGAATAACTTCTCCTTGGGAGATCATATAACATAATAAAGTGAGCAGAGAGTTTGGAATCAGAGATGAGTTTAAATTCTGGTCCTGCTACTAGCCATGAGAACTTTGTTAAGTTATTTAACTTCTAGAGACTCAGTTTCCTTCTCTATAGCATGGTGCACTGAGATCTAAATGAGACTAGGTTTATAAATAGAACCTAGTACACACTACACATCATGTACTGTAAACATGCAATAATAATATGTTGGTATTATTATGATTTATCTTAGAACAGATCATCCAAGCTGATTTTCTCCATGAAGATGTCAAAGATTCAAAACAAAATTAAGCGTAATAAAAACTAATTTAAAATATGGAGATATTCTAATCCATGGAATAAGCACTCTAGGAAAAGCATTCCTTGCTCCTTGACTCCGTCATTTTTCTTTATTTGACAGTATAATAGGATCCTGTTTCATCAAGTTTTTTACTCAATCAAGTACAGTGTGTCTTTTCTCCATGTATGGATAAAAACAGCCCTTCTGCAACATGTGTAATTTGTAAGAATGCAATAAATGCTTCCAAAAAATACAATCTGGACCGTCACCACAAAATAAAAGCATCATAGCTAACTATACACAGAACCCGCTAAACTAAAAGCAGCCCTTGCAAAACAAACCATTCTTTTCTTAAGCAATCAGTGCAAATTGCAAAAGCAACAAACAGTTTAGCCACAGCTGAAGGAGCCACAGACAGTCTGCAGAAACCTCATATGAAATGTGCCACACATTGCAGAAATAGAAGAAGCCAACTGAGGGAGTTAAAAGGTGACTGTATCGAGATATTCTAATAGATACTTAGAACTCTCAGATGGATGAACTCCAGCTTACAGCCATCATTTCTTCTGTCATAATAATGCATTCTCTGTAGGGTGGGGCAAAGGAAGAATCTTTATTTACTTATGAAATACAATCATTGAGAAGTTGTGAATTTTGATAAAATAAGAGAAGGCAAGTCATAAAATAATTGTAAAAGATGTTGCCAGGAAATTGACCACGATCAAGTATTGGAGATATATTTGAAAATATGTGCCCTGGAATGTGATGTGACAATAAATCTAGAGGACCATAAGAAGTCTCACTATCTCTCTTGTACAACAAAGCTTGGACGTTAGGAGGATCAAATCCAAACTTGTAGAGTATCATGTAAGAATTTTAGACATCCATGCAAAACAGTTGAAGAAATATGAATAAAGAAACTATGACAAACTGCTATTTGGATTTAAAGCAATGCTATTTTATTTTAAAGTCAACAAAATTTTACCAAATAGATATCCATGATAATTCTCAAATTAGTACAATTTAATAACTCTACCATATTTGTGTAGATTTAATATTTGGAAAAACAATATGATGCTGTTAAATTCTGAATCCTACCCTGAGTTTTCCAACACTTACTATATCTGGAATTCTATTTTAATATAAAACACATGGCCTGGTTTTCTTTGGTACTCTTGCCTTCTCTTCACAGAATTCAGAATTCGTTTCTATTCTTCTAGTTTCTTTAGAACTTACACCATGGCTCCCCAAAGTGTTAGCATACCAAACCAAGTTCAGTCTTTCCTTTTTACAGATGAAAAAGGAGAGAAAGACTGACTGAGAAGCTTACCTAAGGGTTTCCTGTAATTTAGGGACAACAAAGTAGGGGATTTTGAGAAAGTTATGGAGAAAAAAATACTACTAACAAGTACAGTATCAGTGGGATGAATAAAGCCCCCATTCACTATATTGCACTCTTCTACTGAAAAGAGAAGTTAAATGAGCAAGTGTGGCAAATCAAGTTAAGAGAAACACAGGAGAAGCACACTCACACATACACACACACGTATACACATACCCCTTTATTATGCCGCACCAATCTTGAAGACCTTGAAGATGTCAAGATGATTAATATTATCATCTTAGTATTGTTTTCCCCCCAATGTGTTCTTTAAAATGTTTTTATCTATTCTCAACTATAATTGTTATAGTTTGCAGTGAAATGTTTTCTAGACGGTTACATCTCTAGGGTAGAGAAGCCCAGGTATCCCATCTTTGAATCTCTACAACATTGCAGGGAATAGCACATTCTTCATGATGAATAATTAGTGTTACTTAATAAATAAATCTAGGTATCAAGATGTCTGACTTTCTCAAATGATCATATCTAGTGGAATTTTCAGAAAGCCCTATTTAAAAATAGTTCTTATCTCAAATGGCCAAGATCTGCCAGGGGTTAACTGATGAGAGTTCCAAGGATTATTTGATTTTACCTGGCAGCAATTTGAACAAACTCCCATAGTATTTAGTGCTAGTACAGTTGGAGACCACTGGAAGTGCATAACACTTGGGTATTACATGAGACAGAGGGATATATAAGTAAAAGACACAAGACGCATGTCCAACTCTAAACTGGGAAGCCAGAAGAAGTCCGTGATAGCTTCATGTAGGTGTGTGTGTCTCAGTCCCTTAACCAGGTGTCTCTACTGACTCCCTCACAGGTGTTTGATTTAATACTCTAAATTAAAGAGGAAAGCACTGGGCATTTAAGCCTCAACTTCCTTTTTTTCTGAGTTTTCTTGGAAAGACAAAAAAGAAGAAAATGAAGCAGAAAAAGAATGATTTTGTTTGATGAGCTAAAGGAAGTTAGTCCTCTTGTAAGATACTTGTACCATTTGGATAAGCAGTAAAGTAACCAGAACAAGGACAAGAATTAGCAGAGTTATTTTATTATGACTAAGAACATCTGACCAACCTCATCCAAATTCCTCTAAAAGTTTCTGAACTTGGACACAGTTACAAGGCCTAGTAAAGAATAATAAACATGGCAACATTTTACTACCTACATGTACCCTTGGCACAACTATTGGTACTGAAAAGAGTTCTTTGAAAAACGAAGATGTTGTGGAGGTCTGGATGTCCCAAACTTCATGAACTAGGAAGACTGACAAGGATATACCATGAGTAAAGCACTGTAATTTTCAGAGCATACTGCACAAATTGGAGAACCATGCACCAGAATCACTAAAACACCCTTTTTAGGCAAAGAGCATGCTTACATACAGAAGTCAGCCCGTTTGGTTTTGATGGAGTGATTTGAATTGAAGTGGAAATCCCCAAGTCCTTAAAACTTCATTAGAAAAACACTCATTGCTGGAAATGTGAGTTTTATGGCATCTGTGATTTTCTTTTGCATAATGTTAGTGATTGTTGACATTTTGCTTTCAATAAAACTTCTACTGGTATTTTGTATGTTTACAAGCGGTATGCTTATGTTATCCATCTGAGTTGGCCCTTGTAGTGACTTCAAAGTATTCTCTGTCTCCACACCACCCAGCACTCTATTCTAAAATAGATGCTTCAAAATGAAATAAATTTTTCAGTCAATGTTATGTGAGTATTCTTGCTTTGCAGCCTATCATGCTTTGTTTGTTTGTTTTGATGTCTGTGTATGTCTGTCTTTTTCTTTCTCTCTATATAAGAGAGTGCTGTAAGTCAAGCATGTAAATGTTAGAAAGAAATTGAAAGACTAAGTCAACTATTAGACTCAGAAATAGCAGCTTGGACGGAATTGGCAACCACCCTCATCTTGAAATGACACCATTCCACAAACAGAATCGTGAACCAATTAAAAAGACAAGGGCCTGAAAGAGAATAAAAGAATATTTGCTCTATATACAGAAGATAAATTTTAAATATTCATATAATAGAAAGCAATAGGGCAAAAAAGATGGGCATTTCACAGAAAATGTACAAAAGTAAAAATAAATATATAAAAATATTCTCAGGTTTGCTAAGGGGAGGGGCAAAAAAGCAATTAAAAAACTGAAAATTAAATGTTACTTTTCTTTGTTTAGGTTGGCAAAAATTATAATAATGGTGATATCAACATTATATTGGTGAGGATGTAAATGAGTACAATATTTTTGAAGGGAAATTTGCATGACTTTTTGACACAGCAATTTCAGTTGGGGAATTTATCATTCATGAATACTTCTTTAATTTATCATTCATGAATACTACTATGAAAGAAAGGGACAAATTTTGGGAGATATGTTGCTGCTGTAGCATTGTTTGCAATAGAAAGACATTGGAGGAGCAGATTTACAATGTCCTGGATTCAATCCCCAGAACCTCCAAGAAAAAAAAAAAAAAGACATTGGAGTAATCTAAATGTTGTATATCAACACGGCTTCATTAAATTATGGGAGCTCCAAATAGTTCAGCAATTAGAAAATTTTCAGTTCCTATATAATTTCTTACAAGTGAAGGCAATAAAATAACTTAAGTATAAATAATAAGCAATATATTTATGATATGAGTGAGATTTTCGTTATAATACTGAATACACACGTAAAAATATGTACATGAACAAATGGATGTTATTTTTAACAATGTCTTAAATGACCCAAAACAAGTTTTTAACAGGTTCATGTCTAGAGAGTAGGATTTTTAATATATGTAAATATGCCATATATATATATACATACATTGATACATGCACAATATGTATGTGTATATACACATATATGTATATATTTTTAATTCTTTGCCTTGAACAAGTGCCTTTTGAAAAGGATTAAGATTTCAATAAAGAAATTGTGCGGTTTATTACATTTAAAGAGGCTGCCCTAATTACTCATTTTCAACAGAATGTGATTCTACATTCTTCCATGTAACATACCACTTTCTAACTTTTTTATTGGAAAATTCCTTCCAAATCATAGATGACTTCTAGTGCGAGTTCCAAATGTTAAGCACATTTTCTGTCATAGTCCCATAATGTATGAAGAGCTGTAAAAGACTTGCAGTATAACTATATAATAATCCACAAATTTCTCTGAAATTTGATAATTCCAACTATTAAGACTTTTTATATACTTTCTTTACTACTTCTTTAGTCATTGTTGCCTTAGTATGTGAGCCCCCATCTAGACTGGAGGCCTGGTGCATGTCAGTGAGGGCACTGCCCAGTCAGAGAGTGGAGGCTGAAATCTGGGCTCTCCATCAGCTGTGGGACCTTGGCAATTACATTGCCATTAAAATACAGAACCCTAAACCTCACACCTTAAGCTAAGCCATATATACTTGCTCTGTAGCAAAACAATCCTCTTGTACATGTCCTGGTCTACAGAGCAACATTTTTTTTTTTTGCCTCACTTAACTTTAGTGTTCCCAATGAGATGCGGAGCAAAGAAACATAATTTACCAGGGACATTTATGTTTAAATTAGCTTAACATATCTCGTTCTCATTTTACTATATGACTTCAGTTACATAAAACACTTTATATATATATCTTTTTCAATCCTGAGGTGAGAAGAGGGTCAGATTTCCTCATCAGCTGCTATTATGATGAGGAATATTTGGTTGAACACCCCAAACAATGCCATTAAATTTGGGTGTTCAGGTAAGTTGCTCCTTAATGGTTTTGCATGATATAAATGATATCCATAAGTCATTAACTATTGCTTTTCTGATTCAATATGCTGTATAAATATTTTTTAAGTTGATTAAGAACCCTGAATGCACAATTGTTTTTATTTTGATGCTGTACAGAATCCAATCAGAAAAAAAATGATCTTTTATCCAAGGTCCTTTCCTCAATTAATTTTTAATTTATAATAAAGGAAGAAAGAAAGAATGTAATGCACATAGAAGTTCAAGAAAAAACAAAGTAAAAATTCATTGAAAGAAGAAATTGCTTCAGGACTGCTTCTAGTTACTTATGGCCAGATATGGATTCATTTCAAATGAGAAAATATTATCAAAATGGACAATGGCAAGAATGTAGAATAATGTTACACGCAAAAAATAAGATGTGAGAGAATAAAGTAGATATGCAATATATTTCTGTCAAAAATTGCAGATAAATGCGAATGTAAAATGGTGCAGTCTCGGTGGAAGACAGTTTGGCAGTTCCTTAGGAGGCTAAATATAGAACTTCCATATGATCCAGCAATCCCTGCTATAAGGAATATATTCAAAAGTGAAAGCAAGGACAGGAACAGACATTTGCACACCCATGTTCATAGCAGCATTATTCACAAGTGCTAAAAGATGAAAACAACCCAAGTATCCATCAACCAATAGGCAAAATGTGGTATATGGACTTAATGGAATACTATTCAGCTGTAAGAAGAAATGAAGTCGGGATACATAGGACAAAAAGAATGAAACTTGAGGAGATTATGTTAAGTGAAATAAGCCAGAAACAAAAGGAAAAATATTGTACGGGCTCACTAATACGAACTAAATAAGATGAGTAAACTCATGGAGTTAAACTCTAGAGTACAGATAACTAGGAAATAGAATGTGAGTTGAGAAGAGGGAGCTGTTGCTGAATGTATGTAAAAGGTTTAATAAAGGATTGTGAATATGAGGAAATGGATAGAGTTGATGGTAACACATCATAGTGAGTATAATGGGTAGTCAAGGGAGGTTAATGTCAATTGAAAGAAAGTTAGAGGATATTCTAGGGACTTTATAAATAGTGATTTCGGTGGTAGATGATTGTGGTTAATAGTACAAATACAAAAATGTTCCTCTATTACAAGGTATTAAGAAAATGGAGAAATGTGTAAAATATGACTAATGTGATGTATAGACTATAGTTAACAGTAATTTTGTAATAATTTACAGCAATGGCAAAGAAGGTACTATATCAATGCTAAGGGTCAATAATAGGGGTGTATAAGGGCATATGGGATTTTTCCTTTTGATGTCATGAAAACATTCTGAAATGGACTGAGATGATGACAGCACAACTGTGGAATGAAACTGAGAGCCACTGAGGTACAGTTTGAATGGATTGTACAAGGCAGGGGAACATATAATGTAGTGAACCCTGTGGAGAGTAGTGGACTGTGGTTAACAGTGCAAATATGAGGGCATTCCCGCATGAACTATAACAAAAAAAGCATAATAATACATGGTGTTAATAGTAGGATGGTTTGTGGGAAAACACACCAAATATAAGCTATGGATTATAGATAGCGGTAATATTATGATGATGTTCTTTCATCAATTGTAACAAATGTGTCAAAACAATGTAAGATGTTTGGTGGTAGGGCAATGTACGGGAATCCTGTATTGGATGCATGATTGTTTTGTAAACTCACAACTTCTCAAATAAAAAAAGACTAAAAAAAATTTTTAATTGCATCTACAAACATTATGCACTCTTTCTAATTGATATGTGTCCCATTTCAGGAATGGAAAGAGAATAATAAACAAAGTAAGGGAATTAAAAATGTAGGTGAGGAATTAAATCAAGTAAAGCTAGGAAAGGCATTTAGAAAGCAGAAATATGGAAGAGAAAGAAAAGACTGGAAATTTCTGATTGGTATGGCAAAGTGAACCCAGTTAAAATTTCCCTTCTGGGTTATGAGATTGGGAAGTGTTTCTCTCTCTCTTTCTCTCCCTCTCTCTCTTCTTTCCTCCTCTCCTTCTCTCTCTTTCCCACTTTCCCTCTCACTTGCACACACACTCCAAACAAACAAACAAAAAACACAAATACGTTGGAAATTGTTTCATCAGTAGGCATAAAAATCATTAAGCTTTTAAAAATAATTTGTCTCTGGGTATCTGCCATGGATTTGCTTTCCTTGAAATGATCCTTCAGGGCATTATGGACAGGCCCTGTGAATCACAGACAGTGGATCGCTGTGGCTCAAGACACCTGGAAAGCAGAAGAGCAAGGAGGAGCACGAAGTCGGATACACACTGCTTGCCTGGTAATAAGGCTGAGCCATTTCGATTTGAACTTGTCCTATAAGCACATATATTATTCCTGCCAACTTTCTTATTAAATTATCCAAAGCTACCATAAAATTATGCATTTTTCAAAACATAATTTTGTGATTTTCATTATTTAGAATTGTAGCTTGGAAAAATTAAAAGGCACAGGGTGATCATCCAGGAAAATCTCATTATTAAGGAAAATCTAATTATTATAAGGTGGTTATTCAAGTTTCTCAATCTGTTTATGGAAATATAACATTTAAAAATAGACAGTTAAGGTTTTTTATCATTAAGAATGAAAGAAAAATGAAAAGGTGGGTATTTAGTAGAATTAGGAATACTTGAAGCCTATCGGGCTGCTCTCCGAAAGAAACGCAATTTAGCAAAATGAGTGCGGTTGGAAACTACGACCAGAATAACAACTACTTTCTTCAGATCCACCCAAGGCTTATATAGTGGCCATTCCAATTAGCCAAATAGTTCAATGTTAGCTGGGAAGTGAGGTCTTTTGCTTGGGATGCTTCCAAATTAAGGAATCCTGTTTGAAGTGGAATCTAATTTTAACTTTGTAATGCCAAAATATGACTTGGAAGGCTTGTTTTCATTTCAAGAAATGTTGGCATTGCATTTCCAAGTTGAGATAGTTGTCATCACATGTCCACCAAACTCATGTTTAAGACAAGGAAAGGGAGTGGCAGGATATAAAGTTAATGGTTTAAAAAGCTGGTTATCTGTTTGGGTTAATTTTATTGAGTGGATGACCACTTGTTCTATCAACACTCTTTCCGTTTTTAAATGACGTGCATCTACTACAATCAATCTCTCAACTGATCATCAAAATATATGAAAATCAAGAAAAGGGAATCAGGAATTTACTGTCTGTAAATTATTATTAAGCAACTTAAATTATATCTGTGACCTTAGTGCACAAATGTCTTTTGTTGTTGTGTTGTAGTTGTTTTGTTGTCAATTTCAAAGTACTATTGTAAAGTACTTTTTAAAAATTTATTATTCATAGCATCATTATTCGTAAGCTAAAATTGTTACCGCCTTTCTATAGATGAGAAAGAGACAGCTATTTAGCAATTCTCTGAGAGCCAACAGTAAGTATGTGATCCAGCCAGATAAAAATAAACAAGCCCTCTCGTTTTCCACTCCATGCCATGAGTCACTTTGATTCCAGCAACCCTTAAAATGCTGAAATTTTTAACAAATTTATACAAATGAAGCAGACTCAGGAAATAATTATAGTAGACAAGACATAAAATATTTCTTTAAAAATTAACCATTTAAAAAACAGCAGCATTGTATTTAATATATTACTATAAGTTGAACAGAGTAAGTACAGCTCTTCTCAACCACAACTGGTTTGGTAGGCGTTTAGATGGTTTGCAATGATCCCTGCTTTCTGGTTTTCACCCCTTGTCTAGCCACACCAGGAGTGTGGGCTGGATTTAGTGATTTGCTCCCAGTAAACAAAATGCAGCAGAGGTGATGGAATATTGCTTCTGCTGTTATGAGCTGCCTGCCCTATGGAGGGACCAATGTGGCAAGGAACGAAGAGAATCCTCCATCCAGTGCCAGCAAGTACCTGAAGGCTCTGTCCAACAAATTCTGCCAGTAATCACATGCGTGGGCAGGAAGTGTACTTCCCAGGCACAGTTTCAGATAAGACCTCATCCCTGACTCCCAAGCTGGCTGCAACCTTATGTGAAATCTTGAGCCAGAGGCACTCAGCTAAGCCATGCACAGATACCTGAACCACAGAAACTACGAGAAAGAAAGTGTTTGCTGTTTTAGGCTGCACACACAGCACCGATAAATAATTGTTGCAGCACAGCAATAGGTATTAATACAGTTGGTCTCTTTCAGCTCTTCCCCCAGTCTCACTTGGGGAGGAAAAGTTAAAAGCCAAAGACTGAAAGATGAGATCTCTTGTTTGAGGGTTAGTGTAAGACACGTAGAAAATTGAAAAAAACAGGATGTTTTAGGGCATTTCATAGTATAGCATAAATAATGATATGAAGAAGTCAGATCCGCAAGAATCAGATGGTGAAGACCTAGGATAAGCAAATGGGGACAAAAAAATGCATTTTGCTCCTTCAAGGCTAATTAGCCAGAAAGTTTTAGATATGTAGCTCTGGAAGGAAGGTTGACATGATTATGTTACATGAATTCTGTCCACAAAATTATTTCATTCTAAATGACCCAAGTCATTTAAAATTAGAATGTCATTAAATATAAAGGTGTTTGATTTTTGTATTAGTCTTTTTTTAACTTTTATTGAACTTTATCACTCATATATGTGTAATACTCTAATATTAATTTATGCTCTTTTTTTTGTGTAACAATAACAATTAGACTTTATTAATCACCACGTTTTAAGTGAACCATCAATTCTTCCAATAACTGTGAGATAGGAACTCTTACTATCCTAAATTTAAAGAGGAGGCAGTAAATTTCAGGGTTAATAAATGATTTGCCAAAAACTAAAATCTTACACTTCCTTTGGATAGTTCAGAAACTTAAAATTAGAACCACCCAAGATTCCAGCCTTACCCTAGCATAAATTAACTACCTGTCACTATTAAAATTGATTATTTTATGTTGAACAACAATTATGCTAGATGCTCTAGTAGACGAAAGAGAAACATAAAAACTTTTAAAAGAAATTTTCAAGTCTGAGGAGATAGGAAAACAGTAAATAAAATTGTCTATATATTAGCAGTTGGAAAAACATAACTTAATTGTATCCCAGAATTTAAAAATTCAGCTTTCAGAAAGAGACTCATTTAGTCAGAAAAGGCTTCCAGAATTTGCATCAGCATTTGATATTTGTTATGAGTTGGTTAATATTCAGACAAGGAGATATGTCATTTAATATCATTTTCAATTCCTTTGCTGTAACCAGATGGATATAACTTCTCTCTCTCTCTCTAATGATGTGAATCAGGCATTGCAGACAAATTTTCCATACATGACCTACTCAGATCTTGACCCCAAAGCTAAGAGAAACACTAAAAATGCCAAGACTAATCTTAGGGTTGTTGTTAGTCTAGAAAAAGCTTAAAAATTTAAAGTACTTTAAAATGAATATTTTTAAAGCAAATCCAGCCTAGAAACTCTGAAGAGAACAAATTTGCTTTGTTAAAATTACTCTCAGGGTTTATAGTAAAATCCTTCTGGGTTTGAAGGATTGTAGCCCAAACCTAGAAGGGCACCTTAGAATAAATAGAGACATGCAATGAGTAAACCCAACTGATACTGTATATCAGGACTCTTGGGTTTGGAGGAACATATTTTTGTGTGTATGGCTTGAGAAGCAGTAGTCAATGTCAAGCTCAGACACCTCTACCATCACCAAAGCTACCATCATTCCAGTCTTAGATAGGGTTCTCATGGAACACTCTGAGGCAGAGTGATGTTCATAAGATTTATTGCGAAGTGCTTTGGGCAGACACATTCAAGAATATGAGGAAGGCAGGAACAGAAGAGAAGGAATTGACCCTCAGATGGTACAATGGACGACTCTACTAGTTGTATAGAGAACTGGGTGGCTCTTAAGAATTACCCAAAATTGAGGCAAAGGTGTTTCTTTATCTATCATCAGCCAGTTAAGGGGGACAATGGTAGGCAATACAAGCAGTCTGCCACACGGTGAGACATCAACAATCTATTTACTCAGTATCTGGCAGAAGGCTGTGTCATCCCTGGAGAGGGTATCTGGACAGAGCCTTCTAGAATCCTTCACAGCCCCCTTTCGGATTGATGAAAATTCTTGATGGAGAAAGATAAAAGGGCCAAAATGGAGGGAAGGGAAGGTGAGAGAGCGTTTTGTTCCAGCAACCTAATTTCTTATTTCTTCAGCTGCCCATATGGCAATGGCCAGGGCTTTAGAAATACTATTTCTTTTATTTCTTAATCTTGCTCCTACTACCAGCAATAATAAGAGAAACCTTAGCCTCTCTCTTTTTTGCCTTATTCTTTATACCACTCTAAGAAATGAGTCTTTATTTATGCAAACTGACTCTGATTCCAGGAGATATAAAGAAAGCTCTTTTTCTTTGTGCAGTGGGGAGTCACCTTAGATGTTGCAGTAGAGCCTACTCTTACTCATTACAATTCTGACCGTGCCTTTCTCTGACCCTATTCCACCCTCAACCCAGGCAAAAGCCTAAACAAAACTGAGAGCACCAGAGTTGCCAAGCGTTTTAAAGTAGGGTTCTGCCCTGTTGCTAAAATGTACTATGGGCATGATTTATCTTTAAGTGATGAAGCAACTAGCAACAAGCAAATAAAGAAGAGTTGCACCCACATCTGCCTATCATTGGTCCCTTTTTATTTAAAAGAATTACTTTTTAATAAAATCCCTTGTTTTATTTATCCATAAATAAAAATAAGGTTTTTATTTATGGAATGTTTTCATATTTCACTTACTCCAACACAAATGAGTGGATAAGAATATTTGTCTTAGGGTAAGTGGCAAGAAAAAAATCTGTGACTTCCAATGAAATGAACACACACAAAGGAAAGCTTCTTAGATTTTTTTTTCTTTATAAGGACAATACAGATAAATATTTCTTAGGCTGATTCTTCCACTAACTAAAATAATTCCAAGCACTACATTTTTGTAAGAATGATAATACCTTACAAAGCCCTTCCCTTGTTTATATTGAGAGTCATACAAATGTTCTAAAAGCTATGAAGGAGTAAATATGAGGGAGTATGGGATCAAACATTAGGTGCCAATAACAAAATAATGTTTTACTTAATTTTTGAATAGCAATACAATTTAAAAATCATGGAATATAAAAAGGTTCACAGTGCAAATTTTATCCTCACTCCAACTACCTTCTGCCCTGTTCCCACGTCCTCCAAAATAGCCATATTTACTACATCTTAGTGCATCCTTTCACTATTTTGTTATATAACTGTAAACATAAAAAAGTTTCCTCCCCCATTTTTGATACCAGATATAACGTTTAATCACACCTTTATATCTTGCTTTTTTTAAGTTAACAATATCTCATGGAGAGTTTGCAATATTAGTTCATAAGAAGTTTCCTCGCGCTTTTTTATAGCTGCATAATTACACTGAATCCCATAATTTAACCAACCCCTACTGATGGACTTTTTTTCCTAATATTTTGCAATTACAAATCATGTTTTTTTGTAAATCATGTCACCTTGTATTCAAGGAAATCTGAATGATAAATTTAAGGATTATTGGCTTGAAGTCTAAATCACTAAGATCAATTATCTGTTGGAGGATAGCAAAGGATATCTATTCTTGCCTCTTCTCAGTCCATCTTTGTTCTAGACTTTTGACATTTACTAATCTAGAAAAATAATCCCCTGTGATTCACCCAAGGAAGGCTTTAGGTTCTCATGTTCACTATGTGATGTGGAAACGAAGTGTCATTTTACCTTGTTTTGCTGCCTGTGTGTCTACTCATCAGGGAAGAATCAGTGGAGTTTGGCCAACACCATCACTAAGTACACCTTTACAGAAACCCTTTTAAATGTTTTTGTTTGTTTGTTTGTTTTTTAGCAGCACAGTGAACTTGTGCTGGCAAGTAGACCTAATTGTTATAGCACTCGTTCTTGACTGTCAGTGTGTTTGCTGGCACTCACGGATTATTCCAGTCACATACATCTATAAGGAAGCCTGATTGGAACATAAGAAATAAATTATCTTCCTATGCATTGACTGGTGGATGTTCTGGAATTCTTGAAATTCTTCTAATCCTAATTTGAAATTTCCACTGGATTAGACTCTCCAGTTCTATTCTGCATCACATTTTCCAGTTATTTTGGTAACTAGAACAGGGCAGAGCAAGACCTTTATCACCCAGGAATCTCTAAATCCATTCCTCACTCAAGGAAGTTTAAGAAATGAATCAAGTTCATTATTCCATTTATCAGAATGTAAAATACTGCTTAGCTCCCCCGAAATTAATGTTAAAATGTATTTAAAATGTGCTTTCTTAATCCATCCAATTTATAAGGAATTTCAGTAGTATGAATGAAAATAGGTCATCAGGAAGCACCAATTCCAGATCTTGAATAGATATCATTTATTTTGTCTCTGCTGTATTTCTCAAGGAAAATATGGCAGTTTAATATTTATATGTATACGATTCATAAATGACAGAGTAGAGTCAAGCAGAAAACCGGGGTTTTTCCTCTTGGGACCAGTGTTATGAGTGAATTCCCAACTTTTTACGTGTTGGAAGAGTGCTGATCGATCTAGGGATAAGATCCAATCAAAAGGAATTCTGTCTTATCTGGATTCAATTTTAGAAAATTTTGGCGATATCCCCACAGTAAGTCAGCCAGCCAAATAAACAGATCCACTGAAAAGAACTTGTATAATGTTTCTTGAAGTGGAGCAAACGGTCTGCATGCCATCTCTGTGTCTATGGCTGAACAGACTGTGTCTTCCAGAACTGCGTGCGTGTTAATGTATAAATCTCTAAAGCATTTGGCTCTTACCCTTAAGGGACCCTATAATGCAAGGGACATAATCTGTTGACAAGTCCTGGCTGAATAAAACTGGAATTAAATAAGAAATAAAACCAATAAACAATGCCAGGCAGACCTTTGTAGGATTGAAATATTTTAATAAATTTCTTGTTGGAAATCAGCAGCTGCCCAGTCAAAAGGCCCAGGAGCAGTGACTCTACAAAGAGCCTGACAGTGTCAGTGAGACAGCCAGACCATTTCGAACTTTAAGAAGTGCAATTTATGTGCTATGAAAGGACAAAAATCCTGACTGAAATTCATTCTAGATCTGATGACAGTTAAGATATTCCTAGAGCTGATCTGCAGTGACTTTTTTCCACTGCTCTTAGTTAAATTAAAAAATAAGGTGATATAAGTTAGTCATATTGTCCTTTGTGAGCAGAATTTTTCTTTAGGAAAAGAGTTGCAATTGCAGATTTTAAACATGATGGCAATTTACCAGAAGTCAGAGATTAACTAGGAGGGTTCAACTGAACCAAGAAAACTGAGAACAGCCTTTCACCAGTGAGGGAGGCCAAGGATTAGGGACTGGAAGTGGTTGGCTAAAGCTTCAGGATAATATCATTTAAATCCTCAACAGAAAACAAATTAAACTGAGAGAAATCTTGATTGCCAGATTTATATGGACTAAAGGATACAAAGTAAATTCAAAACTGCTAAGAATCCTTATGTGTTGAGAATCAAAATATGTCATCAGAGTAAATATTGAAATCTCCTAAAATAAGCAATTTCAGAGATTTTAGATTGACAGATCCAAAACTAATTGAAAGAATTCCAGAAAAGAGGATCAAACAATCTTAGGTGGCAGAGAGATAAGCAAAGCTGCAAAGGATAAAACATTTAAAGGGACAACATCAAATTTAGCTTAAAAATATGTAGTCTTTTCTTATAATTTCAGTAAATTTTACATTCAGATGAAAACAGTTCTCAGTCCTCTATATCTTTCTGAATCTGGAATAAAGTAGGTTCATCTACTATTCTATATTTTCCACCCACAATGTTTTGAGATAAAACATAATAGCTTTGTTTACCATCCATTTGTTCTTTTTCTTCCCACAGAGGATTTATGGCATTACATATCTCTACCTACCATCCAACCTTTTCCCATTGCTCAGTCCAATCAGATTACAAAATACCCTCAGTATTGCAAATGATGGTCATTATTTTAAAGGCATGGCATTATTAGTGAAAGAAGACTGGATTTTTTTCAAAGGATGTCATGTATATGGATCTAAAAATCACCATCTGACATTTGTAGGTAGGATATATTTGGTGGCCGAAATACTTGACAGATTTTCTTTTAAGTGTGAAATAAAAGCCTGGTGTTCAAAAGAGCCATGAGGACTAATGGAAATCTGACTGATTTCCTTAGACTGGAACAAAAAAGATCTCTGAGCCTGTCACCTCTACCAGCACTTCAAGGGACACGGAAAAAGCCAGAACACTCTTAGGACAAGCTTCAGGACAAGCTAAACATATCACCTCAGGTTATCTGAATTTCAGTCAATCCTAAAAGTCACCTTTAAGTTGGTGGAATGCAGCATTGCCACCCTATGCGGGTATTGAGAGCACTCCAGCTAAAAGAGCCGAGACAATATACACTTGGCTCTAATTAATTAGGCCTCAGTAACCAGGATAGGCAAAACCATTACCTAGCATTTATAGAAAAGATGTGAAAATGGTGATAAAGAAATACAAATGGTTTAAGTTTAATCTTGCCTTGGTCCATTTGATTTCATCAAGAAAAGCCATTAAGCTGGTCTACAAAAAATGTATCGAAGGAACCTGCAGGAGAGCAGCAATATGATCTTTTAAACTTTTTGAATTTGGGATCTTCTCTAATTCTGTGCAACTAACACAGGATGAAATGATGCAGAACTATCAGTCCACAAGAGAGCCTGCATGAGAATTTTGGTTCAGAAGAAATTTGCATTTTGTGGCATTTAATTTCAAGCTGAAGCTGCTCATGAGGTGCAGATTTATTGTATATGGTTTGCAAAAATAGACCAATTGAGCAAAATGTCACAATATATGCAAGTGTGCAAACACACACACATTTGTAATAATGCACAGAGTGCCATATTTGAGACAGACAAAAGAGAAAAAAATACTTTTAAAACCACCAATTCCTTCAAACCTGCAGAAGAGAACTAGAAAGTGAAGAGAAAATGTCAGCAACTTGCACCCTGCACTGCCCCGCACAGCTCCCAGATAGTAGCGATAGGAACAGTACACAACTCCTCCAAGCAAATCTGTTTCAGATTCAGTTTAAACTCAGATCACAGAGTGAGTCAAAGACCAGGCAAGGGCTAAAAAGCAATCCCAGCTACTTGCCAAGGGAACAACAGCCCCAATAAATCCATCAGGAAAACCAAGAACAGGAGCTAGAAGGTCCCAACATCATCAAGTTCTAAAGCCACGCTCTCGGGGACCTCAATAGACACTCATCACAGCCAAAACGCACCAGATTCTGATTAGAGAAAATTACAAAACAAACTACTTGAGCTTTTGTTGTTTTATACAGAATTTACCATTGATGGGTTCTCTGTTTTATTCCCACCGGGCCCCTTAGAATTAAATCATCCTAATTATCAGTCTTCAGCCCTCTGGGGTATTTCTGTTGATTGCGGTGACATCTACTGGTAGAGACACAGACCGTCCCAAACAGTCTCCTCTTGGAAGGCTCGAACTGAACAAGTTTGATTTAGACATAAAGCGGGCTTTTCATTTTTTTTTTTGTTTTTTCCTTTTACTCTTTTGCTAATATAACAAATAGTACCACATAAGAGGAGACTCAAAGATTTCTTTATAAAGATCCAAGAATTGGTTAATTTTGCACCAGTTTTCCATGTCATTATAATCTTTGCCACAAGAATAGCTACATTCTGAGAAATGTCTGTCCTCAGTGTAGTCATTGTCATATGAATGGGCTATCATTCAATCCTAATGCCTGGGATGTTTTATTCTTACTACCGTGACATTTGTAGTTCAGTGACAAAGGCTGCAGCAAGAAAAGGAAATGATACAAATTTTATTCAGACTTTATCATTTTAAATTCTCATTTTGTGCTTCTTTCATCCCCAGATACTGAAAAAAAGTTTGAAGAAGGAG
>PVKH010011594.1:0-17692 GCA_004027955.1 Chaetophractus vellerosus
TCCTGAAGGAGAAGAAATCTGTACCAGAGAGCCTATTTTTTACCTTGCTTTAGAGAAAAAAAAAAAGGCTGTAAAAATAAAAGGAAGCCTACCTAATTCGTGGAGTTATTGATTTACTTATGCTATCAGCAAGAAGATTCCAAAGGTTTCCAGCAATGGAAACCTTTTTCCTCCCAAGCTCTCAAAAAATGGCTCTAGGTCATTTTACTAAGAAAAGGTAATGGGCTTGAGGAAAGATAAACTTAACACTTTAAAGTTTACCATTTCTATAAATTTGTACTTTAATTTACTACCCTAGTTTCCCTAGTTGGTCCTGAGTGCTGTTATTTCAATTCACTATAATTTGATTATCCAATCTCACTGCAAGCCTTTTTTTACTTCCTAAATATATGGATATCTCAATCTGAAGATCACAACTTTTCTTGTAGCCCAAAGTACTGTCACCTTCCAATCATATTTATAACAGAGCCCATCTGTTCTTCAAAAAAAAATGTCAAAGTGATTCAATGCCTTATCTCCCAATGTTAGTAGTGTGAGATGACTTCTACTAGGATGACGGCAGTGGGGACAGAGGAACATGGACAGGCTTGAGAGACAGGAAATAGAACTGTTAGAAATCTGGAATCAATAGCAAAAAGTAAGGGAAAATGAGAAATATAGAGTGATGACCAAGTTTCTGGCTTAGGCAACTGTACGGACAGTGGTGTCATGATCCATCTAAGCAAAGAAGAGAAGAAAAGGTTTGAAGGATGAGGAAAATCATGAACTCAGTTTTGGATATATTGCATTTGAGTTGCCTGCAAGAGATACACTAGGCAGTTGGATGTATGGGTTTAAAGTGCAGGTTTAAGTGAATAACCTTCAACTAATTTCCTTAAACGCCTTGGGCCTCAGTCTCCTCATTTTTGTACCAGATCATCTCTAAGGTGCCTCCATGCATTAAACTTAAGTGAACTCAACAACTTTATCAGTAGTCTAGTAGTTAAGTCATTTGGTTTGGATCGCTGTTTCTTTCTTGGAATTCTTAAAGTGTACATTTTAAACTTTAACAAGAATCATTAACTGGCTGAGAACTCATGAATCCGTACAACTTAGTTTTCCTGTAAATTTTAAGAGATAATGAAATGCTGGCTTCCCCTACAAATGAAAGCTTGCTGGCTGTTCTTGAGGAAGAACATGAGAGTATTTTTAAAAAGAATTATAATGAACTGGTGGAAACTTCTTTTCCATGCTCTTTCTCCCTTATAGATTTGGAGAAACTGGAGAAATATCATTCATATTCCAAGGAAAGGGAAGATGAAAATATAGAGACAAAGTAAATACTTAAAGGAAAAGCAAACAAAACACCACATTTAAATTATTTTGCAATTTAGCAATGCAAAACTAAGAACTGATAGCTGAAGTTAAACATATCTCCTAACATTTTATCATCCAGAAAGAATTATGTCTATTATTTCCATATTAGAAATTCTGGAATTCTACCTGCTCAGAATAATTGCACATAGACTCTTGGTTTATGTGAATTATTTTCAAGTTAGCAGGACTAATAATTTCAAGTTTGAGGGAAAAGGGGTCACTAATCACATCATTCTGTTACATGTGGAAGTAGCCCTAATATTAAACCTAACTCTGATTCAAGGACAGACCTTTTGGAATAACTGACACATGAAGGGCTCACCATTGGGGAAAAAAAGTACCCTATAGAACACTCATTTGAGAGCAGTGGTTTCTATTCCCTCAAGCAGAACTCTCTCTGTTTTGGTGAAAATAAACCCTCAGACTCTATTAAGTCTCTTATCTTTAAGGAATTGACACAACTGAGCAAAAATGAACAATACCTCACACTGGAATACATGTATAGGTCTTAGGGCTTTGTATTGCATCAGCTGTATAGCAGGTGTTTAGTACTTCCTCTTGGATCTTGATGATTTCTTGAAGCATTGTCATAATTTCATTTTCCTGAATTTAAGGATTTCCCTACACCATAGTATGGCCAGCTCACCATAAACTAGCGAAGTAGATGAATAAAGGACCCAAAAATGAAACAAGAGAGAATAGGAATTAAGAAGAAATGATTCCTTTACCAAATAAACGGAAATTATTTCATCTTAAAATAATAAAGAGTTTTAACAGAACAATATGATTCTCTATGAAGTTTATCTCTAACCTGTGTTAACAGAAAAGCATGTGGGCTTTGTTTGGAGTCAGACGGACTATAGAGTTCACATCCTCGTCTCCTATGTGATTACTGGGAATATTTTTTAACATCTTGAAAGAGTAAATCTCCTCCTTAGAAAAATGAAGATAGTACTTAGATTACAGAATTATTTTAGGATTAAAAGTGATTATGTATAAAATGCATTACATAAAAGAAATAAATTTAAAAATTAAAGAATGCTAGACAACAATTTCATGAGACTTTTATTAAGAATATATATTTTTGAACCAGCCTTTCAAGAACCTCTAAAACTGCAGATCTTAGAGCAGCTAATTGTAAAGGTGACTCAAGCTTTCATATTTATTACGTTTTTTTATGACCAATGTCCAAGGAGGAAACTCAATTTCAAATTCTCTGATTTAAAACTATTTTACTTACTTATGAGTATTGACTTGATATAAAGAATAGAAAGCAAATTTCTGAAAACCTGAAAATAAGCACGAGACTACATTTCATAATTCATGGTAAAAGTTTAAACAGTTAATTCTTGGATTTTTCAGATAAATACAATTGTAATATAGCAATCCAAAAGTTATTCTGGTCTTGGTATATTCTATGATTTTTAGAGTACTGTCTTAATAATTTTTCATTTCTATTATTTTTTTTTAAATTACAAGTGAAACTCTGAAACTGATGAGGACACAAAAAAATGAGCCTTAGGTTAAAAATTTGCCACATATCTTCTAAGTGGTTAATCCAGACTTAGTTGTTATATGTTCCCTAACCAATAAATAAAAATAATGTATTAGGTAAAAGACTAAGAGAAAAATCTGAATATAACTAAGGATGAATAAATAGGTCAAAATCTTTGTGAACTTTCTTAAGAGATGAACCTTTAAAGAATGGGACTAAAAAAATTATGCTCAAAAGCTTCCGTTCTTACTATTGCTTTCTCCTCCAGTAATTATCTTTATGGTTGATATGTTCTAGAAGAGTAACAAAAAGTCCTTTTAAATTTCATGATAGGTTTAATCAGGTAATTGCAAGGGAAAAAAACCATTAAAACAAATTCTTATATCCGATATGTCCAATTACATGGGTATGATGTAACAAAAATGGTTACAAACTTATATATGCATATTTACATTATATACTCAAAACTATCAAGCTAGTCAACTATACATAAGAAAGAGATACATTATGATATGAGTTAAACAATTTTTCATTGCTTATTAGAAAGAACGCAGTCAAGCTTTTAATGGAAATAATATACAAGTGAGGCACTTCTGAGGTCGAGTAAAAAGCAAATGACACTACATACTGGCAATGTTCACAAAAATCTATGTGTATCTTTAATACAAATGTTTTTCAACTAGATTATTCTTGAAAAATTTCAGAACAACTTATGCAATTTAAGAAGCTTTCAGGAACAATGGCTAACATTTATCAGTGTACCAAAGCATATGAAAATTTTATAACCACCTGGCTGCTAGGCAAACAGTACCTTAATACCTTAAAGCCCTTTTTTTATGTTTACATAAATCACCTCAGGTTGTTTTTAAAACTTTTCTGTTTTATGTATAGACTCACCACAAAGCACCCAATGGTGCTATTATTATCATGGTTATTGATTTTTTTTTTTTAAGTGCGACAATAATGCAAGTTTCTAGTGCTTTCCCTTATACTTAGAAATGTAATCCATGGAGGTCAAATCAAGAATGAGAATAATATTTAGTGATGTATCTTGGCGTTTTTCAGGTAATTAACATCTTGAAACTTTTATATTAGAAAAATGTTACACTTGTCGATTGGACCGTTTGGCTAAGATTAGAAACCCAGTCTTAAACATGTATTTCAAAGTGTAATCACAGAACCCCAATACATTTCAACAAAAGAAACATCCTTAACCATTTCCTGTGCTCTGGAGATTTACATGAATATTAAGAACCATCTCTGTGCCTTTCAATTGAGAGAGGGGGAAAAAAAAAAAGGAAAAAGAAAAGAAAAAGCAAGACTTACCTAAGATATCAAATGGCACTGCACATAAGAATTGAAAGTGCATTTTGTATTACTTCAAAAGTTCATTTTAGGCACTGCTGAATAACCAAGGAATACAGGTAGTTTCAAGTTTTTCCCTTTAAATTTTAATCCTATCCCATCATTTCAGAAACATATACACATACTCCCTTTGAAGTTGTCATGATGAAATAGATAATTTTATTTATTTTTAAAAATTCTCCCTGGCTCGTAATGGGAGGAAAAATAAAAACACCATTTTGGTAATGGCTTTTGTAAATTAAAAGAACTGGTTCTATAAATGCTTTAGCATATCCATTAAGTCAGACTGCCAGTTCCAAATATCTATAATATTTCAAAACAGGATAAGTAAGAAAAAAGTGCTTAAAATCTTTCAATGACTAATAAGACACATTAGGGAAAAGAATTACTTTACAGTCCCTTTAAGATATCTCTTACTTCTGGTTTCCCTGGTAGGAGGTGGCCAGCACTTTAATAGCCCTTTACTGATAGTAGTGATGAACCCTGTCACACCCCTAGTATCATTTCACGCCTCTGGTCTGTAAATCATCCAGTAGATGGTGCTCAAGTTCCACAACTTGCATTTCTTCAGAAATCAAATAATTTCACCCTTTCTAGTCAAGAGAAATAATTGAAGAATTATCAAATCTGAGCAAAAGATCAGGCCAGACCCACATCTTTCTTGTTAAGCCATCTGGATGATTTCATTATTTAATATTCGCTATTACTTAAGCAGTTTTATTTAGCTATTTACTTATACTACCAGATTAAAAACAAAGAGGAGAAAGGTTTTAGGGGAAAAGCCAAGTAGCAGTGTCAAATCTGTACGGAGAATGAGAAAATGTTCCTGAACGTATCTATACGCACGCTTAAGAATGAAAGATTTAAACTACCCACTTGTTTTCAAATAAGAATTCTAACTTACTCAAGAAAAAGTTTCTACATAGGGTTTGAGATAACATTATATTATCAGTTAGTCTTCTAGACCGATTTGGAAAATAGGTATATTAACTATAAAGATTCAAGGTGAAATACAAACCATTTCATCACCATAGTTTTTAATGAAGAAACTTGTTTAAAATTTTAAAGGAAAAAATGGGATGAGACGGCAAAATCTTAGCAGCAAAGTGGTTAAACAAATTGAAAATATTAATGCACAAACATTAAAATATTAAAGCATATATGTTGTATATAAAATACAGTACAGAACCAGAAGTTGCACTATACTGATTAGTGCTTAACAGAAGAAATGATTGAATTTGTTCCTCCCAGAAGTATATACACAGTCCGTTTCCACAGCATTTTCCTATTTAGCCAGCAAGTTATTTTCTTCAGTTATTCACACCTTGCTCAAACCTGAATGGTAAAACTCAGCACTTACAAATATGAAAATTCATTTGCAAGGAAAATCAGTATTTCCATTTCACCAATAAAAAGTAATTTTGAAAGTTAACAGTCTATCTAGGAAACCAAGTTTAGCTGAAAACTTCAGGGATGAAGATCATCTGATGTAGCAGTGTCCAAATATATAAACAGTAAAAATAAGACTCAAAACTGCTGCTACAATGTCATGTTTGGATTTAGTTCATCCAATTGATTTTTAGTACAAAACTAGAAATAACCTCTTCTCCATAACATCTATAGTTATCAATATATTTTTCTTCTTTTCAATGTGAAATAATACTTCAAGATGATCTATATACACAATGTTGTCAGTTCAAGCTGTCATATAAATATAAATGCTTTCTTAAAAAAAGTATTTTACAGACAGATAGTGTTATATACATTTTTCAGTTTGATTTGGGGCAAAAGAAGAAAGCTAACACAATTGTTAAAATGTGATATGTAAAAAGAAAGATACATAAATGACATTTTAAAAACCTGCATAGAAAATAAGCTTCAAATGGTAGTGTGATTTTTATTTTATCCCCTCTGAAAATTCAGGCCATTAAAAAAATGGCACACACTCAACGGTATCTCTGTAAAAGAATGTTCTCAAAGAACCCCTTATGTGGTTAGTTTTAATGTAACATTAAAAAAAAAAAAAGACAATTTGACCCATAAGTAATTTAAACAATTTGGTGAAACATTTATCCAACTACTTTGGAAATTAAACATCCAACAATACAATGCTACATGGAAGAAATAACTTTATATGTACAAGATATTTTATTCACAATGTTGGATTAAACCCTTTCCTGGGATAGTTTAACCCGCATTATAACATAAAATAATTTTGCTTTTGACCAGTTTAAAAACTAAAATGCAACTGAGAAAAGTTACCATTGTTATATGAATATAAGCACTGAGGATTAAGCTAAAAAGTTATTAACACAGCTGAAGATATTCTGGTTTAACAGAATGATAAACGGCTATCTTAGGAGGACAATGTTTTAAACTAACTATCCAGTTAAACCTTTTGCCTTGTAAAACATTTGTAAATGCAATATAAGTTTTTTGAAGGATGAAACTCTGAAAGAAAACAACTTGCTGGTTGAATACCACAAAAAAACAAAACAACCACCAAAAATCCCCCATGTTTTTCTATGTTTACTCAGTCTCTTTTTATATAAAAATAAGTGTTAACGTTCCCATCAGAACATGAGACAAATACATCTGTGTTTTTAAAAAAAGTTGGTCACTCAAGACTATTAGAATATTTTAAAGATTTTAGATTACCAGAATGTACAGATATAACTCAATATAAACTGTAGCCAAAGGGAAATGAGGATGAAAATATCAAATCATTCACATGGAATAAAAACATTAATTAGATGAGTTAAATATTCAAAATATAATGGAATGTGACAGTAGATATATGTGTATCTACTTCAGAACTAGGAAGAAGAAGAAAAGTTTAATATGTAATAATTCGTACCTTACATTTAGTTAAATATAAACATTTGTTATTTATACATAAAACTGCTTCCAAAAAAACCAACTAATAAATGATTTAGTTGCACTTGTTTTGCTTCTTATAATTTCCAAGTGTTAACTTTTCTTAGACTGAAATCAACTGTCTCCTAGTGCACTTTTAGTTCATGTCCTAATGAATTCAAATCTTTAAAAGTCCCATCACCTAACACTTAAATATACAAAAATGCCAAAAATTAATCCCTTTTTAGTCGGATCATATTTTAGGCTCACTTTTAATAGTCAAAACCAGAAATGGTTTTCTTTTGCAAATACTCTTTACAACCTGTAACAAAACATGCCATGCACCCAAAGGAAAAAGTCAGGCATGGCTAGTACTTGTGAAATGCCAAGAACTGGCGAGTTCTGCTTCTTCCACATGTGGCCCAATGATACCAGGCAAGATTCCATAATCCTTGCCAAAAGCTCCACAAATCCAAGTTAGCTAATTCCTGGAAACAAAGATTTTAAGCTCATTTTGGCAATGGATCATTTCATCCAGCAGCTTTATGTTTCCCACCACAGCATCCACAAGCCTCACCACAGCGATGGCACATTCTCAAAGGGACATAGCAGCACATACATGGTACAATGAAAGACAAAGCTACTAGGGCTAACCATCGTAAGCAGAACTTGTCATCACTAGTGTCACATGAACAGGGATCAGAAAAATCTCCCTCTGAGTCTGACATACAATGATACAGCATGCTCTCTGCACAGAGCATGCAACTAACTTGATATATGCATCTTTTAATAGGGTCTGGAGCATCCTGACATTTCCCCCTGCCATTTTCTTCATGATTAAACCTTTCCTGGCAGTATACGCAGCGAGAACGTTCGCCATCCTCTTTTCTTCGTTTTGACTTCTTAAATTTTAATGAGGAAGGTTGTGTCTTAAATACCACAGAGTCTTTGAGAGAGCTTAACTTAGTCTCATCCCCACAAGAGTAGAGATAGTCTGGTTTTTTACTGTCTGGTTTTGAAAATTGAATATTGGAGTCAGCATCATCTCTCTCCAAGTCATTTTTCCACATGTCAGGATGCCTGTAGTCTGCATAGCGACGTATTAAGATATCTCGAGGGTTGATTCTGACAATCTCATCCTCATCTTGAAAGCTGACATGCCTGATTGATTTGAACGGGGCCTAAAAAGAGATGAAACTTGTAATAAGGACATACATGTTTATAGCTTGGCTAAATTGGAAAGTCCCTGAAAATGACTTAAAAACAAAACACCATATACACACTCTCTCCTCTCTTCTGGCTAGATTGTTTCCTTAAGTCCATGAGCAAATTAAGCCTTTTGTAGATATACCTTAAATCAAATGATCTTAAACCTTCACCCGTAGAGGTGGGCTTCTAGTAGTCAAGTTTTTATTTTTGAGTCCTAGCTCCTGGACACATTGGTTAGTTCACAAGTAAGTACTTGAACCAGGTTGAGGCAAACTTTTATTATACACATTTATAATTGGGACAAAAAAATTCCACATCTGACTTTTAAATTAAAAATTTATAATTCTTTCTGGTTCTATCTGGTAATAAATACAGCAGTAGCAATGTCCTAGACTCAACCCAGAAATGTGGATGGAGTTCAAAGTTTTTCTCACTTTCATATATTAAAGTTTTAAAATCTAATATAGCATCTAAATTTTTTAATGTTTCTATTGCAGAAACTTTACAAATTCAGAGACTGATTTTAGGGCCCAGATATCATAGGGTCTCAATAATATTTCCAGATTAAAAAAAATTTAACCTTAATTCTAGATAGGGTTTTATAACCATATACGCAGCAAATTTATACACTGAAAATTTTCCTAGTATAATTCATCCATGTGGAAAATTCAGAAGATTAGAAAATTTCACCTATATGCTAATTAGCTATATTCCATATCAGAAGATAAACTGAGAGGTTACTTACCCTATTTTGGGACTTTAGGCTTCCACATTCCTTGGATATTTGCCTCTGTACATATTCCATACTTCTGCTCTGAATGTCTAGGCCTGGTTGACCAAAGGTTATCTAAAACATAAACATCCTCTACTTAAATAACAAAAGATGAATTTCTTATTTTTAATGAGAACATATATCATATACATTCCAAAACTTCATAGCCTATTGGTAGTGAAATTTTCAAAATGGTTTTGATAAAAAGCTTTGAGTCATCCTTTTTTAAAAACAAACAAACAAACAAAAAAACCAAAAAACTTAGGCCTTTCCTTATGCATTTAAATTTTAATTTTAAAAAGTAACAATAAAAAAAGTAATAATAAAAAAGAGAAAAATACAAAAAATAAAAGAGAAAAAAATTAAAAGTAACACATAGTCCCAAAGTGGAAACAAACCAACATCCATTATTCCCAAAATGGATAAACAAAATGTGGAATTATCTACACAATGGAATATTATTCAGTCATCAAAAGGAATGAAGTAATGATCCATGCTATAGCATGGATGAACCCTGAAACATAAAGGAAGTCAGACATGAAAGGCCACTTATTGTATGTCTATTAATGTGAAATGTCCAGAATAAGCAAATTCATAGTTAGAAAGTAGATTAGTGGTTCCTAGGGGCTGAGGGACTGTTAATGCATATGGGGTCTTGGGAGTGATAAAAATGTTCTGGAATTAGATAGTGGTGATTGTTGCACCAACATTGTGGACATACTAAAACTACTCAGTTGTCTATTTTAAAAGGGTAATTATTATGGTATATGAATTACAATTTAAAAAAATACCATAGGGACACTCACTGTCCTTTACATATTTGTTTTCTGAATCGCAAAGCCAATTTTAGAGCTAGGTTATAGTTAAAATCTGTCAATGTTTACTATTTAAAATTTTATAATGACATATTCAAATATACACAAAAGGAGAGAATAAAATAATGAATCTCCTCCTATTTATCATCTGGCTTCAATAATTATCAACATTTGTCAATTTTTTCTTCTTGATTATTTTTCTGGAGTATCTTGATTCAAAACCCACTGTTAAATTTAATAAAAACTACCATCTTGAAAATAAGAAGTAATATGCACACATGCAAAATTTTCAAGCAATATAAGAGCAGACACAGTAAAAGTCTTCTTCCCATCTCAGAACTTCAGTCCTACTACCAGAAACAACTACAATTTTTTGTGTATTTTCCAAATATTTCTACATATACACACATGCATATATGTGAATGCTTTAAAAAATTATATACAAATGGAATCTTTTGCATTTTTTCACTTAATACATTATGAACACCTTTCTATGTTTGTACATACACCTTACTTTTTAAAAAGCTGCTTAGTATTCCACTGAATGGAAGACTTTTATTTAACTAGTCTGGTTAATAAACACCTAGGCTCTTCCCAGCCTTTTGCTGTTATTGGCAGTATTGCAATAAACATCCTTATACACCTATCTTTAATTTACTTATGCAAGCATGTCTGTATGGCACATTCCTAAAAGTAGAACTGCTAGATTAAAAAGTTGTATACTTCAATTATAAAGGGTATTGAAATGGATATATCTTACTTGAGTCATCTATTTAGTAGTGCCTTAAACAGAGTCTAAAAATATAGTTCAGGTCTGAAGAAGTTAACTCAATCTCCGTTTTGTTTCCTACAGTTCTGAAATTTTACTTTTTGTTAACCACATGGCAGGAACATAAAGAGAAACAGAAACATTACAATTTTAATTCTCCTTTAGGTCTAAAGGATTGCTGTGGGATAAAGGAAGATTTCTGGATTAATTTGCTCTAAACGACCTTTATTATCCATTCTCCTATACCCCCCTGCCTCTAATCTAATCCATGTGGAAAACTCAGCTAACACTTCCCACTTAGTTTTTCTTTTAGCTTCAGTATTCAACCATAATTGATTTCCTATTATATAAAGAGTACTAGGCACTATGGGAGGCAAAATGAAGCAAAAAAATGGCTCTCATCCTCACTGAAGTAGAATGACAAGATATAAACATGAAAAGTCATATAATTACAATGTAAAGTTCAGTATGTAATAACTGAGGAATTGATAGGGGAAGAAAATCACTATGGATTAGATGGTCCAGGAAGACTTTATGAAAGAAATGAGACTTGAGGACTGAATGAGGTAAGGATTTGGTCAGTTTTAAAAAAAGAAACAGAAGAGCTTTTTAGAAAAGTAGAAAGGGCGATTTCTCCATATTTTTTTCTGATAGATTTATTTCTTATACCGAATAGAATGACCTCAAGCTATACAGTAAATATATATTCCTGAGATTTGTTTTTCAAAAGTAAAAATGTCTACTTTTTCACTTATTACCCCAATTTTATTGGCTTGGAAAGTCACACACCTTATCTAAACACACACACTTTGAAAATTACCTTGGTCAAAGGAGTCTATAATTATTAATCCTCACACAATCCCTAAGTAAAAAAACAAATAGACAATCAATGTTGACTTTTTACATTTATTAAAAAGATATACCCGATCAACTACTGATTTTTTTTAATACTCATAGAATTTGGTACTATTGCTGTAGGTCTTCAGGAGAATTTATTAGCTGGAAAAGCCATGGGAGACGTGTCTTTAAAGCTGGTTATAAATCAAATTTTAAAAAGATTCAATTTACAATGGTAATAACAAAATAGTACAGAGGAAGCAATCTTTCTTCATGAAAAGATGTACTATTTACATCTTTTCATGAAGAAAATAACAAAACTTTTTAGAGATATGGAGGAAAATCTAAATCAAAAGATATAATATTCATGGATAATAAGACTAAATTCTCCCCAAACAAATGTACAGATTCAGTGCAATTTCAATAAAAACCCCAACTGACTTTTTCATCAAACTTGACAAGCTGAATCTAAATTTTATGGAAGGGCAAACAGTCTAAAACAGCCAAGAAACAAAACAAGGCGAGGGAACTTGGACCACAGACATTAAGACTTATAGACCAAGTAATTATATAGTAAAAAATACATGTGGCATAAGTGCAGGGATAATCGAAAGACCAATAAATTGCATTAGGGAGGCCAGAAACAGACCCAAACAAATATGGAAACTTGATATATAACAGAAATGGCACTGCAAATCAATGGGGGAAAGGGTTTAATAACTGGTGCTGGAACAATTAGTTACCCATATGGAAAAAAATGAAATTGGACCCTTACCACACAAGAGAAATCAGTTCCAAGTCAAGTAAAAACAAAACTTTGAAACTTTTTTTTTGTTACATATCCCCCCCCCCCCCCTTCTGCTTGCTCTTGCTGTGTTCATCTTTTTGCATTCTTCTGTGTCTGCTTTTGTCTCCTCCCGTTGCGGCGACGCGCCAAGTCAGCCCACCGTGCGGGCATCCTGCCCCGCTGTGGGTGGCTCTGTTCCATTCACGGGTGGTGCCTCTGCCCTCTCAAGGCGGTCTGCCTGCTTTGGAGAGGTCCCCAGGAACCAAACCCGGGGCCTCCCATGTGGTGAACCGGCTCCCTATCCACTGGGCTACAGCCGGACCCCAAAGCTTTGAAAGTTTGAGAACAAAATAGGGAGACTTTGTATCTTTGACATAAGGATAGGGAAGAGTTTATGAAAACAACACAAAGAAAAAATAGAATGTCTATTCATCAAGACACCATAAAGAGTTAAAAAAAAAACAAAACCCACAAGCTAGGAGATATTGTCCACAAATAAAACTCAAAAACAGTTTGTAACCAGAATACAAAGAGAAATGACACTGAAATTTTTATTACTTAGTAACTAGGTTATATAAGAACATGTAGTTAAAAATCAGTTTGCAAAGGAACAGTCATTGCTATTCCATAAACTTTCAATATTCAGTATGTATTCCCTGTAAACAAGGAACACATCGCTCTTGTAGTCTAATTTGTCCCAGATCCTTTTACAGCTATCAACATCAAAAGCTCACTCCTGTATATCCTAATGAAACTTGCACATGAAGAGTAGGGGAACAAGACAGTTTTAGTATCAATATAGCTAATAAAAACCTGGAAACATCTTTCTTCTGTCAGTTGATATTTCAGTTAAACTGTAGGAAGAACTATCAAAAAAAAGCATGAGAACATCAAAGAACTATCAAAAAAAAAGCATGTTCCTTTTTCTAAGTTATTTTGTAGTTTCTCAGGTGTTCATTATGTATATTCTTTTCTATCTATTAAAAATGTCATAAATCTTTGGTCATGATCTCACTAATACACACTGTATTGTCTATAGTGAAATGACTTCCCAAAACTTGAAAATAAAAAATAAGAGTCATACGGCTTCTGGGCCTACAAGACTTTTAATTAAAACCAGGCCTGAGTATAATAACATTTTGAAACAATATACCTATCCACCATAAGGATTTAATCAGCCCATGGAAGTATAGAAAATAAGTCAAAGACAAACACTAAAAATGCCTGCTCAGGCATTATCATGGGGGAAACACCTAAGCTAGACTGGGTGACAATCCTCCATGGGTCTTATTTCTGCAGATCCAGTGAGCAGGCATTGGGTGCCTTGTGGGGGAGGGGGAAATGGGGCTCTCGCTATAAGGATATTTGTATCACAGATACCTTGGAAGACAGGTTTGCTTCTAGTATAATAAAAGTCAGGTAGGATACTGTACAATATAAAAGACTCTGGGGTTCTCTAAGCTAAGGGTTCCACCACTGTAATGCAGATCCAGTAAGTGTGCAGTATCTACCTGGGTACCTCAGTATCACCCCCATAGGACTTGAGGGATAAGGAGAACCAACACAAACATAAAATTCATGCTAGTTATCGTGTACAATAAGGCCCTCTGTTTCTGACCCAGGAATCAT
Source organism: Chaetophractus vellerosus (assembly GCA_004027955.1). Lineage (NCBI taxonomy): Eukaryota > Metazoa > Chordata > Mammalia > Cingulata > Chlamyphoridae > Chaetophractus > Chaetophractus vellerosus. The sequence goes on from PVKH010011594.1 coordinate 13,891, forward strand.
GTCTTCTGGCAGCATCCATGAAAATGGTAGGTTAACTTGTTAGCTTCCAAGTTAGATAAAATCTTAGATCCTTCAGTTCTTGACAGCTAGGCAGTAGTCTAGTCCTTTTGGCAAGGCTGCTCTTCAGTTACAGAAGGAGCCACCAAGTTATTTCAGTTGAATGCAATGAATTATTCAAAGCATTTAATGACCCTATTGAGCATCTACACTCACAAAACTAGCTTTGGATGATGACCTAATATTTCACAAACATTTATTTTATGAAGAGAATATGCTAAACAAGCTACTACTAGTATTATAGTCTACATGATGGTTTAAATTAAACTTTATTTTGATTTTTACACATCGTTTTCTTAAACTTGATTTTTCTGAAAGCTGATTCCACTATTAGTATTTGGACAATATTAAGTTTCTGGTCTATAAGCTGAGAGCCAAATTCTACTATGGGAAATTCACTCTTTGAGGTCTTTCGGGTCATATCTAAATGGACAACTGGTACATAACCCTAGCAGTACTGCACAATTACTGTTAAGAAACTTCTTTGATTGATTTGCAAAATGTGTGGCTAAAGTCTATCTAACATCACAAATGTGTAATTAAACATCCTGATATGCAAGCTCATAAAATATAACCCTTGTTTCTCTGTGTCACTTCAAACTTTAAGATAAGGAAACATATTAATTAGAGTGATTAAGATTATTTCTGTTTTATTTAACAAAACACTCTCCCTACCTAAGTGCTTTATAAATCGCATTTAAGTCATTTTATCTTCCTAACAACTTTAGAAGGTAGATACTGATATTATTATTACAGATAAGGATACTGAGGCAAAAAAAAAAAGTTTGAATAATTTGATCAAGGTCACAAAGCTGGTAACACAGAAGCTGGAATTTAGACCTTTTTCAGAGGTCATGTTCACATCCCTAAGGTAAGAGCTGTGTATCAAATGATGCTCACTTCTGCAGTTATCTAGTGGTATTTTGCACTTTTTAACATAATAACTACATTATTCAACCACCCTACCACTATCATCATTGCCATTTTAAAACAAGTCTCGTCTTTTCTCTATCAGTTAGAAGAACAGCTTTAAGTTTACAGTTCCCTCCACCAATTGGCCTGGAATATTGGTCTATCATAACTCTGCATTACACTCACCAGGTTCTCTCTCCATGCTCACCCTATACGAATTAGTGACCTAGTTCTGGAGGTTTGTACCTCCATTGGGAGGAGTTTCTCTGCCCATCACAGATGATGTTAGAACATATTTTGTATTTAAAAGTATTAAACTGGGTATCTCCAGACTCAACTGCCTTCTTTTCCTAGGGTGCCTGGAAGTTTACAAGCAAATATGATTACTGATGGCTTGTTCTAATAGCCTAAAATCTGCGGAGAGGGTATGCAGATTACTTTCAGTCTTTGTTCTTGTTAATATTTTGCTCGAAGTAAAGTTGGCTTATGTGACAGTTTGAAGCTTTTTGTGGATCCTAGAAAAGATCATGTCCTTAGAGCTAATCCTTTCCTGTGCATGTAAACCTACTGCAGATGGGACCTTTTGATTAGATTCAGTTAAGGGGATCTTTTGATCAGATCACTTCAGTAGGGCATGACCCAAGGTGGGTCTTTATCCTTTTATTGGGGTCCTTCATAAACAGAGGAATAAAAGCCTCAGACACAGAGAAAAAGCTGCAGAGACAGAGAAACTCTGAGAGGCTGAGAGAGAGGCCCCAGAGGCTGGAGGCTAGAATCGGCAAAGCACAGAGACACGGAAGAAGCCCCCAAGAGGTTGAAAGAAACAAGGCCCCGAGGAAAGGGGCTATACAAGCCATATGTCTGAACGTTCACAGCTGAGCTCAGAGAGAAAGTAAGCCTGGAGGAGAGGGCAGAGACTTGCAGAGCTGCCATTATGCCCTGCCATGTGCCTGAGCACCCATAGCTGAGCTAGAAGAGAAAGCATCTTTAGAATATGCTGCCATGTGCCTGACCACCCACAGATGCAACTTGTTGAGAAATCATCTCTTGATGATGCCTTGATATGGACACTTCCAAAGCCTCAGAACTGTAAGCTTTTAACCTAATAAATTCCTATTATAAAAGCCAACCATTTCTGGTATATTGTATTGGCAGCATTTAGTAAACTGTAACAGTTTACAATGATTTTCTTCCTTTCAGTGTCAACATTTTAATATGGTTTTTCTCTATTTCTTAAAAGCATTTTATTAATAAATCCAGTCAAAAACTGCATCAACTACAAATAATTTCTATCACGAAAATGAGGCAGTCTTTCCTACTGGTTATTGAGGATTAAAATGAGTTACATAAAGCAGTTAAACAGTACCCAGAACATAATAGGCGCCAGCAATGATAATGATTGACAAACCATAATTCAGATTTCATTAAATATAAAGCTTTATTAAACATGACAACACATAAGTATTAGTGAGTCACTTCCCCAAGTAAAACAGAATGATTCTCAGAAATTTGAGTGTCACATTCAGTAGCTTTCAGTAATATTTCTATTTTCTGTAGAATATAATGAAAAAATACCAGGCAGGGATACTTACAGGTTTTACTACGCCATTTCACATACCACTTCTTCTATAACATGATATTAGAGAAAAAAGATGTCAGGAATATCACTATATTAAACTGCAGTTCCAATGAACTGGACAAACAGACACTCATGTGTTTGATAGAAAAAGAAATTCTTCAGATGACTGGACACTACCAAGTACATAGTCCTCTCTTGCTTTTTAGGAAGGGGGGGGGAAATGAAAAAAAAAAACAAAACAAAAAACCCCTAAGCTAAATGCCATACTGTTGCATTTGAAAAATGACAACATCAAAGTTAAAGGAGCTAAAATCTGATGTGAGTAGGAAAAGTAAAACTTCACCTAAATAATTAATAAAACTATCTGATCATAAGAAACACTTACCATATTCACCCCCAAAATTTAATTTTTCATGTATGAATTACTGTAGTTGGTTGTCAAATTTACTGAATGTATACAGATGGCATGTTTAAGGCTGAGAACTTTTTTTCTCAACTATACTGTTCTAACTACACTCTCTCTACCCCAAGCAAATGTCAATTTGTAATAAGGTTTTCTCTGCTCATTAGACTGCTTACAGACTTTAAATATAATCTGTCTAATGCAATCTGCATTTAAGCACCAGTGCTATGGCTTTAAAAGTATGCTACGGGGAAGCAGATGGGGCTCAAGTGATTGGGCTCCCATGTACCATATGGGAGGCCCTGGGTTCAATTCCTGGGGCCTCCTGGTGAAGGCAAGCTGGCCCGCACCCACTGAGAGCCAGCGCAGCAAGATGACACAACAAAGGGAGACAAGCAGACACAGAAAAACACGCAGCGAATGGACAGAGAGAGCAGACAGCAAGCACAAGCAGTGGCGGGGGGTGGGGGGAATAAATAAATAAAATAAATCTAAAAATAAAAGTATGCTACAGCTTTTAGGTAAATTGAGGGGTTACTTATATATCTGGGCAGCCTGGTCCTTGAATGCTTGGTCCTTTCAATAAGAAGCAGGAGTCTTTTAAAAAATTTTTAATCTTTTATTTTCTTGAGATGCTGGGGCCAGGGATTGAACCCAGGATGTCATATGCAGGAAGCTGGTGCTCAATCACTGAGCCACATCGGCCCCCCGGAGTGGGTTTTTTCGTTTGTTTTGTTTTTGTTTTTGTTTTGTCTGCTTCTTGTCCCCCCCCCCCGCCCCCGTCTTTTGTGGCAATGCACCGAGTCGGCCCTCCGGGAAGGCGGCTGGCTTCTTTCGTGGTGGCTCCATTC
>PVKH010011595.1:0-17690 GCA_004027955.1 Chaetophractus vellerosus
GGGGGGGGGGGATATGTAACAAAAAAATAAATAAATAAAAATAAATAAAACCCCAATGAGGTATCACTACACACCTATCAGAATGGCTAAAATAAAGTGACACCACCATATCTGGAGAGGATGTGAAGAAACTGGGTTTTTCATACATTGCTAATGGGAATATAAAAGAGTACAGTCTCTTTTGAAAACAGTTGGTAGTTTCTTTAAAAAATTAAACATGAAATTATCACACAACCCAACAGTTATCCTCCTAGGCATTTATTCCAAAGAAATGCAAACTTACAATCACACAAAACCTGTACAAGAATGTTTATAGTTTATAGCAGCTCTATTCAAAATCACTAACTACTGGAAAAAACCTAGATATCATTCAACAGGTGAATGGTTAAAGAGACTGTGGTACATCCATACTATGTAATGCTACTCAGCAATAAGAAAGAACAAACAAACCATCTGGATGAATCTCCAGGAAATTATGCCGAGGGAAAAAATAAAAATCCCAAAAGGTTACATATTATATGATACCAATAACATAACATTCTTAAAATTACAACATTACAGAAATAGAGAAGAGATTAGTGATTGTCAGTAGTTAAGGAGGGAAGGGAAGGGTGGGAAGGAAGTAGGCGTGGCTATAACAGGTCACCTTGTGGTGATGGGAATGTTCTAAAAATTGACTGTGTCAATGTCATTATCCCAGTTGTGATACTACAGTATAGTTTGCAAGATATTACCAATGGGGGAAACGGGGTAAAGAGAACACAAGATCGCTCTCTGTATTATTTCTTAAAACCGCATGAACTCTGTAATTATCTCTAAATGAAAAGTATAATTTAAAAAAAAAAGACGCTTCAAAAGTATATTTATTGACATGGAAAAATGTTTACGATAATAGTGTTAATTTTTAAAGCAGGTTACAAAACAATAGATATAATATCATTTGGTGTATATGTTTTATTGAACATGTGTGTATGTATGCACACACACTCATACATATAAAGACTTCTTGAATACATATCTAAATATGGCTATCTCTAGATGAATGAGATTTTAGGTGATTTTTTTGTGTGTGTACTTCTTTGTACTCTGATATGTCAATAATATTCAGGCTTGACTTTTAAAATGAAACATGAGAGATTATTCTTAAAATTTTAAAACATGCTTTCTATGAAACACTGCCCTAGCTTTGAACACACTGGTTATCTAGTAATGGAAGTTACATATGTTCTGAAGAAAAAAGAATGTGGTGAATAATACAGGCTCTATGAAAGACAAATTAATCTTTAAAGAAATTATTGTTTTAACTAATGACTTACACAATAGGCTGTGCTAGCTGGTGCGTGACAGGCGCACCAACATAAGCTGCAGGCTGTACTCCCATCATTCCTGGACCATCTTAAAAGAAAAAAAAAGCACATTTATTTCAGAGTATCCATGTAATAATACTTCATTTATAACTAAAGGAAAAGACATAATGAAAATGTTACCTAAGGAAAAGCATCAATATTCCTTAGGAATTAATAAAGAACATGAGAAAACTCGAAATAGTTATTTCATAAATCTAGGTGAAAAGGAAATAATGAAAAAATACAACTGGGTTTTATAATAGGGCATTTAAGTCCATAAATACATAGTATTTGAATTGGGAAAAGCTGTGCTTTTCTCATGTATATATTTTTGTTTGCTCAAAAACCAATTTTCCAAATTGAACCACTGGAAAAAAAATGTTTATCCAGAGATTACTCACAATAAGCAAGACTGGGATCCAAAGGATTCCTGGCCCCATAAAAATAGTATGCATCATCATAAGGAGTTCGATAGTTTGTAGACAAAGGTGGTAGAAGGGGAGGTGGAGGCAGAGGTGCAATCCTTTATCAAAAGAAAATAGAAAAATTCTTAGACTTCATTGCAACATGAAAATCAAAATATTCTTCTTTTGTAAAAATGTTACTGAAAATATAATCACTGTTTTAGAAAAAGCCACACTTTTGCTCCAAACTTCCATTAAAAAAATATGATTTAAAAAGTAAATAATAAAAGGGGGCAGATGTGGCTCAAATGGTTGGACCTCCTTCTCCCATATGCAGGGACCTAGGTTCGATCCCCGGGTCCTCCCGGTAAAAACAAAAAAACAACAAAAAAAAGTAAATAATATAGCATGAAATTTCAGAATTTCAGGTGCAACGTTTATATAAGACAAAACCATACACTAATATCCAATCAATTATCCAATAGTCACTCTGTGCCAGTTCACATGCTCTCTGTCCCTCAGAAATAATAAAGAAATAAACAGATAATTATGATGTATAAAAAATGGCATCATAGAAATAGACACAAGGTACTATAGGAACATGGAACACGGACATTTAAATCACATAGAGGAGGGGAGGAAAATACAAGGAAGTCTTTCTGGAAAAGACAATGCTTAAATCAAGTTACTAGAGGGAGCTAGTCACAAAGAGGGAGCAAAGATAGTCCAGGAAAAAGAAGGCATAGAGCTACAAAACAGTGTTACTACAGATAGTTCAGTTTGACTTGGGGGAAAAGGTATATTTTTTTAACTGTTAAATGCTTTGGCCTTTCACAGAAGATAATTCATAATACGAAATAAAAACCACTTAAATATAGGTAGTAAATTCTTGACATAATTCCTTAGTATTTCATAAATTTAAATTTTCTGCAATCCAATACTTGAGCATTTCCACACTGATTAGGAAATATCTCAGTGTTTCTACCAGTGCAATATTTTCCAATTATAAAAATGGCAAAAGGCACATTCCTTTTAACTGAACAGAAACAGAAAGGGGGTATTCCTGAATATTTTCACTTATGAGTGTGTCTCAACAGGTTCTGCCTTGTTGAATACTTCAAAATAATTCTGGAGGGCTAAGATGGCATTACAGTTTTCTTCATTACTAAATATTTTTCACATTTCCCAGTTGCTCAATGTTTCTCATCTTATTGTATCCTCACCCCCACCCAAAGATAAATCAACAGAGCAGTTGAATAACTTCTACAAAAGAGAACTATCATCATCATTAACCTTAAATTTTTACAGAAATCTTATATATGATTTACTTATCACAACAACCCTGTAATTGCAGGCAAGAAAAAAATTACTATTCAACTGTTAGAAACAGAAAATTTGAAATTCAACAAAGGTACAGCTTGCCCAAATTCCAGGCAATGAAGCCAACTGTTTCAATCCCTACTCCAATGCTGAGTCCACCACACCATGCTCTGTAATTCCAATCCCTCCTCATCTTTTGACTCAGGAAGCAATGAGATAAAACAAAGACCTGATAAGTACAGTAAATATAGCCCTACAATTCGTCAGTACTAAATAAAAGATAAGACCAAGTTCCACTGAAGAAGAAAGTACAGCACAGAAAATGTCAATGTTAACAGGATTTTCTTTATGTATGGTCTAATGATAACATAGATAGTACCATCAGTATAATGCCTTTCATTTATAGAAATCAAATCTTTACCACAATACCTAAGTCACAGGCTTTAAAATCTCAAACACTTTTTATTTTAGGCATGTGACTTGCATAGCCTTTAAGTAATCACAGAGAAAGAGTTAAAGGAAACAGAAGCTAAAATAAAATCACATAAAAGAGCCACAGCAGAAACTTTTCCTGCATAAATTGAAGGAAGAATTCAAAGTTTGCCAAATGGAAATTACGAAATTGAAGAAAACGTCTATTTTTTATATCTTTAAGATATTAAAAATCGATATTTCAAAATGCAAGCTAATATTAAATACAAAAATGTACTTAGTTATTCACTAAGTAAAAATACTAAAGCATCTTTAAGCAATAAAAGAATGTTATAAAGATTTCTCTGGTTTTATAATAGCAAAGACCAATAACGAACACAAATTAAGAGAAATCATTTGACAAAAGCTATTAGTTGCACCAAATCTCTGAACGATAATGTTATCTGCTTCAGTGCCTTCCTTTAAGCACAAAATAGAACAATACCTTACTTACTTCTCAAACATAAAACATTATTAACAAGCACCTGGGAGGCACCATTTCACCGAGGGTGCTGTTGAGGCCGCTGTGCAAATCTTCATTTTGAGATGGGACGGAGTGAACTGAAGGGATGGGTGGGACAGATGGGGAAGAAAAAGGAGGGAGAGGTGTCTGGAAAGCTACTCTGGGTCTTTCAGGTGGCATCACCTCTTCGTAGTGTCTTGGTGCCACACTAAACTGCTTTAGTCTATCAGGCTAAAATAAAGGAAAAAAACTGTTATATAAAATGATAAATATAAAGCGGAAGGGAACTCAAAAGTCCCTCCATCCCAGACTACAAACAGGCACTTTGGTTAGTCACAGAATAGAATTTTACAGATAGAAAAGATTTTGGAGATCACATCCTTACTTTATAAATGAGGTAACTGAAGTTCTCCAAGATGTTCATAAATCACCTATAGTCTCACCATCAATAAATAATCAAGTAAGGACTACAGCAAGATATTAATTCTAAATAAAGTACTCTTTCTATTGTGCTACAATAGTATATTACTACTCTGCCCAATTGCCATTTCTGGTATCAAAGTATTCTTTAGAACAGAGGTCAGAAAACATTTTCTTAAAGGGACAGATATTAAATATATTAGGTTTTGCATATGGTCTCTTCACAACTACTCAACTCTGCAGTAGCGTGGAAACAACCACACACAATAGGTAAATAAATGAGTGAGACTGCGCCTCAATGAAACTATTTACAAAAACAGTTGACAAATGGATTTGGCCATAAGCCATAGTCTGCTGACCCCTGCTCTAGAACATCCTCTATATTTCCTTTTCTAAGATCTGCACATCAAAAGTAAACCCAAGGGAGCAGAGGTGACTCAAGTGACTGGGTGCCTCCCTCCAACAAGGGAGGTCCCAGGTTCAGTTCCCAGTGCCTCCTAAAAAAGTAAATAAATAAAAATTTAAAAAGTAAACCCAAAACGTAATTATTATGCCTCTAATATTTATCATCATAAAGCAACCTGACTCAGGGTTTCACTCAAAGATACACAATAAGAAGGTCTAACACTAAAATAACAGTAAACCCAAGACTTAACATGCCATCATATTACATTAAAAAGTTCAAAATTTTAAAAGGAAGTTTTTGATTGTGAAATCTATTTAAAAGTATTTACTGATAGAAGAAAATATATCCTGATTTGGAATTCGGTTTTTCCATCAAGTTTACCTTCCCAGAAAGGAGATTTCTCAGGTTAATCTAAAAGTTTTATTCTATGAGCAGTTAAAAGTACGTTGAGATTGGTGCTGGTGAAGTATTAAACTTTTCTAAACAATCTGCAAGATATATACTTGCCATATGTAAAAATAAATCAAGAGTTAACTATAGTTGAGTAATTTTTAACTTATCATATTCTTTTTTAAAATGAACTTTTTAATGAAATTAAAGCTACTTGTTTTTCAAAGATCAAGCAAAAAATTGCCTTAGCAAATAAATGCCACATATCAAACTATAAAAAACTACGTTTTCATAAGAGCAAATATTACCTCCTCCTTACTCAACTGCAGTGATGTAAGTAATTCATTCCACTTAGTGATGAGAATTGCAAAATTAAAGTAAAGATAGTTATCCCTCTAGTTTTACTTTAAATAAAAATTACTAAAATGCTTAAAGCTTTCAGTTTCTTTGGAAACCACTCTAACATAGGAAGAGTGATCAAGATGTACTCAAGAAAAATATTATATTCTATTGTAAATTAAACGGAGATAACTTTCCCATGGAATAGTACATTTGAACAAAGTAGAACAGGCTAATTTGAAACAAACTAAAAATGATGCACATCTTTAAGAAGATGCACATTCTATTCTATACATGTGCATGATAGTTTTCAAAGTTCACAACCTCTGTAATAAAAATATATTGAAAAAAATAATAGGGTGAGATGGGGGAAAAATACACCAAACGTAGGTTATGGACTATAGTTAGTAGTAATATTTTGATGATGCTCTTGCATAGTTTGTAACAAATGTTTCACAAAAATGCAAGACATTGGTGGAGGGGTGATGTATGGAACTACTGTATGATGTTATGCATGTTTATTTTGTAAGTTCACAACTTACTACACACTTATTGTTTATGTATGTTCATGTACAAATGATATACTTCAATAAAAAATATATTAACAAAAAAGATGCACAAATGAAAAACAAAAAAATATCTTAGGGAAACAAAGAACAGATAAAGGTTAGCATTTAACTTTTTATAAGAACTGCATTTATTTTACTACTAATCAAATTGGCCTGCTCTTACATTTTCACAAATATCCTCAATCTCTACCTTGCCACAATATTTGAGGCTTATTTGAAAGAAAGACATCACGAACTCTTACCGATTTCTCAGGATCTTGTACTCCTGAAGCTGCAACTCTGAGTTCCAAATCTTTTTCTCTAAACAAAATTAAAGTTTTATATATTAAAATAAAGTTATAATAAAGATTGCCAAACTAACAATTATGATTGAAACAAACTTACACACAAAGACGACACAATAATCCCTCCAAATACAAATAATTACATTAATTGACAATAGAAACTTGAAATTCTGAAACCTTAAATTTGTGACTTGGCAAAGTAAACTAGAATTCACATGAAACTGACTTGGAATACATATCTCCAAAACAGTATCTGGAGTACTTCAGAGATGAAGTAATTCACATAGAACCAAGCACAGAAATAAAAATCTTCACTTTGTTAAACAAGCAACCTCTTTTAGGGAGCATGCATATTTTAAGACAGCAAAAGAATGGTAAAAAGTTAAACATAAATACCATCCTATCTAATATGAGTTTTTAAGAAATGGTATTAAAGATGGCTAATATCAAATAGCAGTTAATGGCTTGCTGTAAGATAGAGGAAAAAAGCCAAAACTAAAAGATAAGACTCAAATTCTCTAGAACCAAGATTTCTATTCCTAATTTAAAACTATAATATTTCACAGGTATTTCTACAAAAAAGTTTACAATTACAGAGACTTGTATACAATACCTGTGAATTTACCATATAATTTGTATATTGCATATGTGTGTATATGCTTACCATTTCAGACTGTAAAAAGATAAAAATACTTTTATTTTCTATTTATTATGATTTATGGGATAAAGCAGTGCATGTAGATAACATTCTACTCTAAATCAAAAAATGAAGATGCTAATGAAGAAATGTAAAAGGCCTGTTATAGAATACACACATATTCTCATCTGTTACCTATTACAAGGAAAATGAACACTCTCATTCTATTTTTTTAATATCCTGGCTGATTCACAATGTGGAGACTGAAATAAAAGTAATTAATGAAGCCAAAATCATATTAGGAAAAACATCCCCTTATTTTACCATGTAATAGTTACCACCACATCATTTTACACAAATGCATTCTCAAAGGAATTATTTAAATTCAAAACTTTTTTTTAAATGCAAACCTTTCATTACCGTCTCTTGTTCTTCTGTTGCTCAGCCATTTGCTCCAATAGTTCTAGTCTATATTTCTCTTTCCTTTTCTGAATAAGTTCCCGATCTTCACCTCCTAAATAGTGGGAAGAAAAAATGCAGACTTAATTCTCGAACAACATATACAACTAGAAATTCAAGCTTAAAAAAAAAAACCCTCCATTTTTAATTATATCAAAGAGTAACAGAGTATGCAGGAAATCCAGAATAAAAATCATAAGTATTAGCACCTCTTCAATTAATTTCAAAACACATAAGCACCTAACATTTTTCATTCCCAAACCTCTACATTTAGTGAAAAACCCTAAGTACCAAAATATCCTAAAATCCATCACCATTTTTCCAATAATCTAGGTAATATCTCCACTAATATATACCAAAAGCTCCTTAAATTTAACAACTTTTGTCCAAAATGACGTCTGAAAACCAACTGCCCAGATGGGATCCTGGAAAGATGGCAGAGCAGGAAGCTCCAGGAATCAGTCCCTCTACCAAAATAACTATTAAACTGGCAGGAACTGTCTGAATCAACTATTTTGGAATTCTCATGTTTAGTGAAGCATCAAAGGAAGATTGAGAGGAAAAGACTACTGGTAAACTGTGGTAAATATCAGTGATTTTTCACCTCCCTGCAGCAGATACTATCACCACCCTTCACAGCAGACAGCACTGGGGGACTATAGCCCTGGCTCGGGGTGCAGCCTACTGTTGGCAGGGTGGGCTATAAGGACCTAGTCCTCCAAACTCCAGAGGTGTGTGGTCTGAATACTGACCACAGCTTTTGATTAGCTTCTTCAGATCACTGAGGGGCCGGTTCTGAGGGTGGACACTGTTCTACCACCACCGCACTGCCTAGAGGCAAATGGAGAAGCATTTTGAAAGAAGCAGTGTCTATTTTTCCTTTCCTTTGCTCCTTCCATAACCCAACTGGGAACAAATCAGTTTGGAGGAGTCACAAATTGATAGCTCCAGCCCTCAAAAACAAAACCTAGTGTGACAGTTCTAGGTTATTTTTATGAATCCCAAAAAGAGAAAGATTATGTTGTAAACTAATCTATTACTCTGGATGCAATACCATTTGATTGTACTGGATTCAGTGAGGGATCAGTGAGGGGTCACTGATTAAGTTTACTTGATAAAAATCAATTTAAGGCTTTTAGTTCAACCACATCAGTAAGGCGTGACTCAGGTTGAGTCCCTGCCCCGTTGGTGGGCCTATATAAATCGACACTCACTCAAGATGATACACAGGTAGAGAAAGAGATCTGTCATTTTTGATCCTGGGGCCCTGGGAAGAGAGATGAGCCATTTGCCAGAGAGTTTACAGCTAACCTTGGGAAAAAAGAGTTAAGACTGATATAGGAAGCCCTGAGAGGCAAGCCCTATGCCAGCCTCCATCTGAGATCAGGAAGAAGCTGGACGCAAGGAACCTTAAGAGGAAGAGGAAGCCCAAGAAAGAGAGACCAGGCAGAGATCAATGACCACCTTGCTTCAACACATAGCAACTGACTTTGGTGAGAAAGCAATCCTGAGCTGGGCTCTTTAGGTCTTTGTAACTATAAGCTTTTACCCCAAATAAATACCCTTTATAAAAGCAACAGACTTCTGATGCTTTGCATCAGCACCCCTTTGGCTGACTAAAACACCTACCAATACCAGAGTGATGGGAGAACTAGATGTCCAGAGTCGTAATAAACTACTACTTAGAATGTCCTGTGCTCAACAACAAAAAAACTACAACACATATAAAGAAACAAGAAACTATGGTCCGTACACAGGAAAAGGAGAATTTGCCAGAAACCATCTCTGAGGAACCCCATATATTGGAACTATTAGTCAAAGACTTTAAACAACTGTCTTTAATATGTTCAATGAACTAAAGGAATCCATATACAAAGAACTAACAGAACTTAGGAAAACACTGTCTCAACAAAATAAAGAGATGGAAATTTTAAAAAGGAACCAGGGAATATGGCATCAGGTTAGGCAGATAAGGCTCAGCTCTCTGACATAAACAACAGAGAAAGAGCCCAAAGCTCCCCAACCGACCTGCTTTGGGGATCAGCAGACCATGACAGTGCTTCACAATTCCCAGGAGACAGAGAGAAGAAGAAAAAGAAGCCAAAACAACAAATCTCGGCCCTGGCCAGATGAAAACAAAGGTAAACAAAGACAGATACACCTCGGTGGAAAGGTGCACCACCAAGCGCCATCTGCTGGCCTGTTTTGAAATTACATGAACAAAAACTGCTTTTATAGCTCTCTTTACCCAACCCCTGGGAGAAAGTCTATGCCCCATGTGTGAGTACTTGGAACAATTTTGGTAAGTGAAGCTAGGAAATTTTAAAGACTTAGGGTAAGTTGAACCAAATATTAAAGAGCTGTGAAAAAATAATTAACAATTAGCAAGAGCGAGAAACTGGCCATCAGAGTAAATTCACCAACATATCAGATGCCTAGACATCAGCAAAAAATTACAAGCCATACTAGGAAACAGGAAGAGATGGCCCAGCCAAAGGAACAAACCAAATATCCTAACGAGATACAGAATTTAATCAAAGATAATCACACAATCTCTTAAATTACTTTAAAGAACTGAAAGAAAATATGACGAAAGAGATAAAGGATATTAAGATGACACTGCATGAGCATAAAGAACAATTTGAAAGCCAGCAAAGAAAAGTAACAGACCTTAGGGAATGAAAGACACGATGGATGAGATTAAAAATACATTAGAGGCACATAAGAGCAGATTTGAACTGCTTGAAGGCAGAATTAGTGATTTCAAAGACAGAACATCTGAACTAGAAAATACAAGAGAAGAGAAAGAAGAGACAGGAAAAAATGGAACAGGGTTTCAGGGAACTAAATGACAACATGAAACGCAACAACATACGCATTATCAGCATACCAGAAATAGAAGAAAATGGAAAAGGAGCAGAAAGAATACTTGAGGAAATAATGACTGAAGACTTCCCTACTCTTATAAAAGAAATAAATATCAATATCCAAGACAGACAACGCACCCCAAACATAATAAACACAAACAAACCTACCCCGAGACACCTACTATTCAGAATGACAAATATCAGAGACAAAGATAGGATTCTGAAGGTAGCGAGAGAAAAAGCAATGTATCACATACAATGGAACCTCGATAAGATTTAAGTGCTGACCTCATCAGAAACCAAGGAAGTGAGAAGAAAGTGGTATGATGCATTTAAGGTTCTGAAAGAAAAAACTGCCAGTCAAGAATTCTTTATCCGGCAAAACTGTCCTTCAAAAATGAGGGTGAGTTTAAAGTCTTCATACACAAACAAAAACTAATAAAATATGTTAACAAAAGACGAGAATTACAAGAGATACTAAAGGGAGCACTGAAGCCTGAAAGGAAAAAACAACGGTGAGAAACTTGGAGAAGAGTATAGAAATGAAGATTATAAGAAAGGGTAAAAGACAGACTATAGCATGATATGACAACAGAAAGTCAAAGGTAAAAATGGATGAAGTTAAGTGATGCCTTTACAGTTATAATATTGAATGTTAATGGCTTGATCTCCGCAATCAAAAGTTACAGACTGATAGAATGGATAAAAAAATATGAGCCCTCTATATGTTGTCTACAAGAGACTCACCTCAGATGTAAGGACACAATCAGGTGGAAAGTGAAAGGTTGGAAAAGTTACTAAATAGTAACCAAAAAGGAGTTGGAGCAATACTAATATTGGATAAAACAGATTTTAAATGCAAAACTGTTAAAAGGGGTGAAGAAAGTCATTTATATTAATAAAAGGGGAAATTCAACAAGAAGAAATAATTATTCTAAATATTTATGCACCTAGCTTCAGTGCCCCAAGGTACATGAGGCACACACTGGCAAAGTTGAAGGGAGAAATAGATGTATCTGCAAAAATAGTTGGAGACTTCAATACACCACTCTCAGTACTGGCTAGAACATATGGACAGAAGATAAATAAACAGAGACATTGAATAATATGATAAATGAACTAGACCTAACAGGCATCTATGGAGCACTGCACCCCAAAACAACATGATATACTTTGTTTTCAAGTACTCATGGAGCCTTCCCCAAGATAGACCATACGCTGGATCACAAACTCAATAAATTTAAAAAGATTGAAATTACACAATAATTTCTCTGATCATAATGGAATGAAGCTAAAAATCAATAATGAAAGGAAAAAATGGAAAATTCATAAATATATGGAGATTAAACAACATGCTTAAATAATCAGTGGGTCAAAGAAGAAATTGCAAGATTATTCAGCAAGTATCTTGAGATGAAAGAAAATGAGAACACAATATATCAAAACCTATGGGAAACCGCAAGGGTAGTGCTGAGAGGGAGAATTATAGCACTCAATACTTACATTTAAAAAAAGGAAGAAAGAGCTAAAATTGAAGAAATAACTGCACACCTGAAGGAACTAGAAAAAGAACAGCAAATTAATCCCAAACCAAGCTGAAGGAAAGAAATAGCAGAGACCAAAGGAAAAATAAATGAAATCAGGAATAACAACAAAAAAAAAAATAGAGAATCAATAAAACCAAAAGTTGGTTCTTCTGAGAAAATCACAAAATTGACAAACTCTTAGAGATAGTGACAAAGAAAAAAAGAGAAGAAACAAATAAAATCAGAAATGAGGAGGGAGACATTACCAATGACCCTGCAGAAATAACAGAAATCATAAGAGGATACTCTGAACAACTGTATGCCAAAAAAACTAGAACATGTAGAAGAGATGGACAAATTTCTAGAAACACACAAACCACTCACACTGACCCTAGAAGAAATAGAAGACCTCAACAAACCAACCACAAGTGAAGAGATTGGAGCAGTCATTAAAAACCTCCCAAAAATGAAAAGCCCAGGACCAGATGGTTCGCAGGTGAATTCTACCAATAATTCAAATAAGACCTAATACCAATCTTGCTCAAACTCTTCCAAAAATTTTAGCAGGAAAGAATGTTATCAAACTCATTCTATAAAGCCAACATCACCCTAATACCAAAACCAGATAAAGATACTATAAAAACAGAAAATTACAAACCAATATCTCTAATGAATATAGATGCAAAAATCCTGAACAAAATACTTGCAGAAAGAATCCAAAGCACATTAAAAGAATCATACACCACGATCAAGTGGGTTTTATCCCAGTATCCAAGGGTGGTTCAACACAAGAAAATCAATCAGTGTAATAAACCACATTGATAAACTGAAGAAGAAAAATCACTTGATCCTATCACTTGATGCAGAAAAGGCATTTGACAAAATATAGCACCCTTTCTTGATAAAAACACTCCAAAAGATAGGAATGGAAGGAAGCTTTCTCAATATGGTAAAATGCATATATGAAAAATTTAAAGCTAGCATCGTACTCAATGGTGAAAGACTGAAAGCTTTCCCAATGAGATCAGGAACGAGATAAGGATGCCCGCTGTCACCATTATTATTCAATATTGTGCTAGAAGTTCTAGCTAGAGCAATTAGGCTAGACAAAGAAATAAAAGGCACCCAAATAGGAAAGGAAGAACTAAAACTTTCACTATTCGTCGATGACATAATCCTGTATGTATAAAATCCTGGAAAATCCACAACAAAGCTACTAGAATTAAGAGACAAGTTCAGCAAAGTGGTGGGATAAAAGGTTAACAGGCAAAAATCAATAGCGTTTTTATACACCACTCATGTGCAATCTGGGGAGGAAATCAGAAAAAAAAAATTCCATTTATAATAGCAACTGAGGGAAGCGGATGTGGCTCAACTGGTTGGGCTCCCGTTTACCATACGGGAGGCCCCAGGTTCGATTCCCAGGGCCTCCTGGTGAAGGCAAGCAGGCCCGCGTGGCACGGTGAGCAGATGGCCCAGGCAGTGCAGTAAGCTGGCGCAGCAAGATGACACACAAAGGGAGACAAGGAGACACAGAAAAACGCACAGCAAATGGACACTGAGCACAAGCAGCAAAGGGGGGAAAAATAAATAAATAAATCTTTAAAAAAAAAGCAACTAAGACAATCAAATACTTAGGAATAAACTTATCCAAGGACATAAAGAACCTGTATTCAGAAAACTACAAAAATTGCTAAAAGAAACCAAAGGAGACTTAAATAAATGGAAGGACATTCCATGTTCATAGACTAGAAGACTAAATATTAAGATGTCAAGTCTACCCAAACTGATTTACAGATTCAATGCAATCCCAAAATTCCCAACAGCCTTTTTGCAGAAATCGAAAAGCTAATAATCAAATTTATTTGGAAGGGTAAAGAGGCCTTCAATAGCAAAAAATGTCTTAAATAAGAACAAAGTTGGAGGACTCTAACTTCCTGATTAAAAACATATTACTTAACTAGAGTGGTAAAAAAAAATAAAAACCAGCATGGTACTGGCATAAGGACAGACAGACTGACCAATGGAACCACATCAAGAACTCAGAAATTGACCTTCACATCTACAGACGATTTTTGACAAGGCTGTTAAGCCTACCCACCTCGGCCAGAACAGTCTATTCAACAAATAGCTGGGAGAACTGGATAGCCATATCCAAATGAAAGACAAATGACCCCTATCTCACACCTTATACAAAAATGAACTCAAAATGGATCAAGGACCTAAATATAAAAACAACACCCATAAAACTCCTAGAAGAAAATGTAGGAAAACATCTTCAAGATCTTGTGGTAGGTGGTAGTTTCTTAAACCTCAGGCCCAAAGCATGAGCAACAAAAACAAAAAATAGATAAATGGGACCTCCTCAAAATTCAACACTTTTGCACCTCAAAGGACTTTGTCAAAAGGGTGAAAAGGCAGCTGACTCAATGGGGAAAAAATATTTGGCAATCACATATCTGATAAGGACTTAATATCCATGATGTATACAAGATCATACAACTCAACAATAAAAAGACAAAGTATCTGATTAAAAAATGGGCGAAAGACTTGAAAAGACAACTGTTCAAAGAAGAAATACAAATGGCAAAGAAACACATGAAAAATGTTCAACATCACCAGCGATTAGGGAAATGCAAATCAAAACTACAATGAGAGGGGCCGGCTGTATAGCCCAGTTGGTAGGGCGCCAGTTTACCATATGGGAGGCCCCAGGTTCGGTCCCCGGGCCCCCTGAACGGGCAGACTGCTTCGAGAAGGCAAGCCAACACAGGCAGGGCACACCGCCACAGGCAAAGGCAAGCCCCCGCGAGCAAGGGCGAGCCCCCACAAGCAGGTGGGCCGCCGCGCCGGTGAGCTGACTCGGCAGGTCGCCCCAGCAGGGGGAGACAAGCAGACACTGAGGAACTCAGAGAAAAATGAACACAGCAAGAACAAGCAAAAAGGGGGGGATGTATAATAAATAAAAATAAAATCTTAAAAAAAAAAACTACAATGAGATATCATTTCACACCTATTAGACTGGCCGCTATTAAATAGTCAGAAAACTAAATGTTGGAGAGGATGTGGAGAGAAAGGAACACTTATTCACTGTTGGTGGGAATGCAGAATGGTACAGCTACTGTGGAGGACTGTCTGGCAGTTCTTAAAGAAGTTGAACATAGATTTGCCATGGAACCCGGCAATACCATTGATAGGTATATACCCAGAAGAACTGAGAGCAGTGACACGAAGAGATATCTCCACACTGATGTTCATAGCAGCATTATTCACAATAGCCAAAAGTTGCAAACAACCCAGGTGTCCATCAACTGATGAAGTGATAAACAAATTGTGGAGTATACACGTGATGGAATACTATGCAGCAGTAAGAAGAAATGAAGTTGTGAAATATATAACAACATAAATGGCCTAGAGGACATTATGTTGCATGAAGGAAGCAAGCAAGATACAAAAGGACAAAATACTGTATGACTGACCAATTATGAAGTAAATATATTATGTGAAATATGAATATGTGTAGAATTGCATAAGTAAGTTTTTCTTTGAAGCTGAACAAATATAAGTTAATACTACAAAATGTTAATATCAGACTGCAGCAGTTTGATATTATTTACAAATTCCAAAATTAGATATTGGATTATGTTTGCAATCTGGTCTGTTCCTCTGGGGATATTCAACGGTATTAGATTCAGAGGTTTCATTTTTACTGGATTAAATTAAGACTGGGGCTTTGATTCAGCCACGTCACTAGGAGCTTGAGTCCTCACCCAACAAGGGGGCAGAGACTCACAGAGAAAACAAGACTGCAGAGGAGAGAGTTGGAGTTTAGATGCTGGAGCCCTGGGGAGAAAGCCAAGCCGTCTGCCTGATAATTTGCAGCTAGAGAGACAAGAGTCCTGAAGAGGTGAGAAAGCCCAAAAAGAAACGAGCCCAGGGAAAAAGACAAGACTTATGCTAGCCTACAACTGAGAAGGGAAAGAGCTAGGACCACGGACCCTTAGGAGGAAGAGGAAGGCTGAACCCTCGCAGAGAATGGCAGCCATCTTGCTCCAACACATGACAACAGACTTTGGTGAGGGAAGCAACTTACACTTTATGGTCTTGTGACTGAAAGCTTCTACCTCAAATAAATACACAGAGTTCTGGTATTTTGCATCAGCACCCTTTTGGCTGCCTAATACACAGACAAATAAAAACATTATACTAAGTGAAGGAGACCAGACATAGAGTACTACATATTGTATGATTCCACTTATATAAAATGTAAATATAAATCGATTTATAAAGATGAAATGAAATTAGTGATTAAGGAATGCTAAGGGGTGTTGTGTCTTTCTTTTTGGAGTAATGAAATTGTTCTAAAACTTTTGAGATGATGAATGTACAACATTGTGATTATACTAAAAGCCATCGATTATACACTTTCAATGGAATAGCCAGAAACAGCAGCTATGTACAGTGGAAGAAGGATAGAGAGATTGAGAGATGAGAAATTTTCTTATTTGTCTGAGTTTTATTATTATTATTGAAATAATGAAAATGCTTTAAAAATGACTGAAGTGACAAACACACAACTAAGTGATTATATCAAATACCATTGACTGTACCCTTTGGATGAACTGTATGCTTTATTAATATGTATCAGTAAAAATGATATATTTTTTTTTAAAAAAAAGGAACCAAACAAAGTTTGGAGCTGCAAAGTACAGTAACTGAAATGAAAAACTTATTAGATGCATTCGACAGCATATGTGAACAGGTAGAAGAAAGGATCAACAAACTTAAAGACAAGATAATTGAAATTATGTAGTTTGAAGAGTAGAAAGGAAAAAATAAGAAAAATGAAGAGGCTGAGGGACCTGTGGGCCACCATCAAGCATACTAGCATATGCATCACTGGTATACCAGAAGGATAAGAAAGAGAGAAAGGAGCAGAAAAAATATTTGAAGAAATAATGACCAAAATCTGATGAAGGATGGGAAGCTCAACGAACTCTAAGCAGAAGAGACTCTAAGAGCTCTAAACCAAGACAATTTATAATGAAATTGTTAAAATCCAAAGACAAAGAGAGGATCTGAAAACACCAAGAGAGAAACAACTTGTCACTAAAAGGGATCTCCAGTAACATTAACAAGAGAATTTCTCATCAGAAACCAAGGAGAACAGAAGTCAGTGTGATGGCATATTTAAAGCCCTTAAAGAAAAAATCTGGGCACCAAGAATTCTATATCTGACAAAATTATCTTTCAAAAACAAAGATGAAATTAAGACATTTACAGTAAACAAAAGCTGAAAGAGTTCATTACCAGAAGGCCTACCCTACAAGAAATGCTTAAAAGTCCTTCAGGATAAAATAAAAGAGCACTACAGAGTAACACGAAGCCTAAAGAAGAAATAAAAAACACTGGTAAAGGTAACTACATAGGTAAATATAAAAATCTTCCATTATTGTACTTTTGCTTTGTAACTGCTTTTTTCCCCTTTTATATGACTTAGGCAATATTTAAAATATTTAAAATCTATATTCATGGGCATACAATACATAAAGATATAATCTGACACAATAACAATATAAAGGGGGAAGGATGGTGTTCTAGTCAGGGTTCTCTCGGGAAACAGAATCAACACGAGATCTCTGTTAAAGATATAAGATTTTATAAGAGTCTCTCACGTGACCGTGGGGATACACAAGTCCAGGTTCCGCTGGCAGGCTGCAAGCCAGGGGCTCCGATGAAAGACTGATGAAGGGTCCTCGATGAGTTTGCTCCGATGAAAGACTGATGAA
>PVKH010011596.1:0-17686 GCA_004027955.1 Chaetophractus vellerosus
TCTGCTCTCAATCTGCTTCTCTCAATCTGCTTTTTCTCAATCTGCCTCTTGTCTAGCCTTTTATACTTGAGACCACGCCCACCGAGGGATGGGGCTCAAACGTCTCACTGATGTGGCAGTTAACGCCCTACTCATAACTTAATCATGCCCAGATGAACAGATTAGTTTACAAGAATAATCCA
Source organism: Chaetophractus vellerosus (assembly GCA_004027955.1). Classification (NCBI taxonomy): domain Eukaryota; kingdom Metazoa; phylum Chordata; class Mammalia; order Cingulata; family Chlamyphoridae; genus Chaetophractus; species Chaetophractus vellerosus. The sequence goes on from PVKH010011596.1 coordinate 183, forward strand.
ATCTGTATTTTTGGAATTCACGATTAAATAAAACTGAAACCATTACAAGCTGGGTATCAGAGGTGCCAGGTTCTGGGTGAGTTGTGACACTGAATTGCTGTATGGCTTTAGGTAGCCATTTGATATACTATAAGAAAATTATTGTCAAGAATTGTGAATTCATAAGCTTTCTAGTCAATAGTCTCTGCTGTTTTAGCCTAGAATTGTGAATGATTAAGTTGTCCTTTATCCTTTGTAATGTTATAAAGCTGCTGTGCAGGAAACCCCATCATCCATTACCCAAAACACAAATGTTTAAAAGGAACAAGTTACTAGCATGGTATTTGCAATTCCTGTTTGTGTAACATTAAGTTAAAGCTGATGTATTTCAAAACCCTCATGTTCCTGTTTAGTGTACCATGAACAGAATAGAACAAAAGAACCCTCGAGACACTGCGTCTCTCCTGTGGAGGGCTGGCCACCCTGCCGAAGGTTGGATTCGGCTACTTTCAATGAAGACATCCCTCACGGGTTGCAAGACCCATTGGAGTTCTGAGGTTCAGAACCCCTTAAAAGGCATAGCCCCTAAGCTGCCAGTCGGGGCCTCACTCAGGAGTGGACGCTCTGCCTGGGACCATTTTTCCAATCAGGACTCTGATCGGCTGCAAAGGGGCTCCCACCCACATGAGAGTTCAGACATTGTGTTTTCCCCCCATTTGGAGTGGTTGTGTATACTTTCATTCTTTCCTATGCCTTTAATTAATTACTCTTCTTTTCTGTAATTGCTCAATTGTTATAATCATTTGATATAACCTGAAACTCATTTGATTTAATAAAACTGCCTCTGCATAGCATTTAGAGTTTCTGTCTCTTCCTTAGCAGAATACCATTCTCATTTTGTGACTTAACTTTCCCACAGGTGAAATTGAGGGGGTCGGTCAGACAGACCAGATGATCTTAACACTCTATTCAGCAAGTCAGTGCTCCTAAAGTTCCAACTCTGCATGCTCAACCCAGTTCTAGAAAATGCAAAGACTTACCATTGTTGGAGTACTCACATGAGCCCCTCTCAGGCCTTGGCCATTTAAAATAAGAGGACAGATTTGACATATATAGGGATCATCTCTAGAGCTGTCACCAGGGACTAATTTTTATGGATTATGCTATTGGGTACTGTGTTTCTTTATAGGATGATGAAATGTTCTAAAATTGATTGTGGTAATGGTTGGATAATTCTGTGAATATACTAAAAACCATAGGGTTATACATTTTAAATGGGTGAATTGTATGGTATGTGAGTTATACCTCAATAAATGTGTTATTTATTTTTAAATAGGCCTTGGAGATCATAATCTTGCTTTTATTTTTCAGTTTCTCAGCCCATCCTCTTGTCAGAGTTTATCTTGAGAAACTTCTGTCCTTTGGAGCAAGGCATGCTTTTCCCAAGATAAAGACAATATATCCTTTCCATGGAATAATCAGTGTACAGGGATACAGTGGAATTATTGCTTAGAGCTGGTAGGCTAAAGAATTATAATTTCCCCTTTATATGACATTAATCACACTTTTCTGGAAGCAAATTAGATATAATATGAGGAGAACTAAGAGGTACCACGCATCCCAAATATCTACTTCTACCCAAGAAATACAGTTATTCATTCTCTGTGGATAAGCTTTGTGGTCTCTGTTTCCATTTGCAAATACAGAGTTTACTTTGAATGGATATTGAATCTTCACTGTAGGGTGAATTGGTTATTACAGTTCATTCTCTATATGACAGAGGATGTGATGGTTAAAATAGTGTTGAAATTCTTGAAGGTGAAGAAAGTGTTGAAAAGTGAGATAGGTACTCTAAGTGGAAGAGAACAGAGAGGTTTGAGTGTACCCAAAAGAGTCTTTACTAAATATATAGCCTATGAATTAAAGCTGTGGTGATTGCTGAAGAGAGGAGAGAGGGAAAAAAATCAGAGGTCAGGATGGCTTTGTTTCAATCAGACAAAAACTAGATGCCGGTTGAAATTGGGAAAAGAATACTATCCAGAAGAAAAGGGGCTTTTTAATTGGAATTTAAGAAATATGATTCCATCAATTGGTGTGCTTGAATAGAAAAATGTAATTGATTAGGAGAAGAAAAGGAAATTGTTTAAAAAAACAACAACAATGGTGACAGAGTCAATGCCAAATCCTTTTTTAAAGTAAACTTTACTTCAACGTCAAAAGAAAATAACAGGCAAAAGGCAGCTTAACAAATGATGGAAGCATCACTCCAAAAATTTTTTTCCAGGCATATTTATCTCATCTAATCCAAAAAACAAACTCAATTGTTCCTCCAGCGTTCATAAAGATACACAGATGAGCACATATTGGTTAAATGACATGACCAAGGTCTCACTGCTAATAAAGAAAATGAAGGAAAAAATGCTTAATCATATTCATATGTCATAAAACTAAACAACATATTCCTTTTTGACATTTAGCATTGACATAGTACTTTATTTGCATTTGCTACAAAAATATTACAATATTACTGTCAACTACTATAGTCTGTAAGTTACATTAGTTGCATTTTTCCCATCTGTCATCATATTCTTAACCCTTTGTAGCAGAAGAACATGCTTGTATTTATATGATTAACCTCAATCCTCATCTACCACCAAAATCAGTATGTTATATAGTCCCTAAATTATCCTGTAGTTAAGACCAAATCCTTTAACTCAGAGTCCAAAAATGTTCCTTTTACCCAGGATTCCACTAACTTCAACATAAATAATTCTCCTACTAAGCAACTTAGCTGAACCTATACAAGATGAGGTGTAGAGAATTGTTGTATGGAAGATCTACAGCTTTGTCTGCTCAGGCCCCTCCCAACATGATTCTTTTGGGGAAGGGCCTCCTCACAAACTCCACTTATAAGTCTCCTGTAGCCACTTTCTCAACGGTCCCTCCTAACTGGGCAGACCTGTTGTCTAGGAGTAAGTATGTGCCCAATCTATATAAAGAAGTCCCTTCCTTAGGATTTCTCATGCCAAGTAATTGATTACTCAACGACTTACTAAGAGAAGTTCAATATAGGCCACATTATTATTTTAGCATCTAGGTACCCAGAGGGAACTCTGAACAGTGTGTTTTCATTTGGTATTTCTAATAAAGATTCAAGTTATTTGCTCCCTAGATAGATATTGCATACCCCATGTAATTGTAAGAAACAAAACAAAACAAAACAACACCTCTAAGGCTATTGAGTAGTTGGTATTACTTGAATTGATTTATAGTGGCTCAAACCACACACAATAAACCACTAATTGAATCTAACACATCATAAATATCCATCTGGACTTTACCTCCTGATTGAGTAGATGATGTTGCCTTAAATTTTAAAATTTCATGATAAAATGCTTAAAATGGGGTAATCTAATAATAGATCATTAGCATTGAGGCTAAAACATTACCTCTCTGCTGCTTTGCTACTTTATGGATGGGGAAGATGTGCTATTTTTAATAATGATATTTCAGGGTCAAAATCACAGACATTGCCAGGCAAATATTTTTGACATAGAAGCTGTCTGAAGATGAAAGAATAACCTGGGACCAAATTTTTCCTCTTCTGAGCCTTGGTTTCCCCATTTTAAAATGATAGTATTTGATTAGATAAACTCTAAGCCTTGAATATAAATATGACATGTACCACTTAAACCAGGGCATGGAGCAGTACTGACTCCAATCATCAGTACTGCTCTATGCCTGATTTTATAAAAACAACTCACAAGTTCAGAGAAACTAGTGTGTGAATGTTGGATGTGCCACTTACTAGTCATGTGATCTCTTTACTAAGACACTTAGAGGATCTAATGCTCGCTTTGCTGAAACTAAGTGGGTATAAGTCAGTGTAATAATATCTACTCTACTTCACAGAGTTCTTGTAGAGTGAAAATGAAGTATTGCATATGAAAGTGCTTAAACTTTTATGTTTTTCATGGTAGTAAAATGGTAAAACAATGGTGGTGTTTAAATAGTAATATTCAAGTAACTGTGATATCAGCTAATGTCTGTTAAGTAGTACTTTTATGTCATACACTGCCTTAAGCATTAAATGTACACCATCCCATTTTATCCTCATAATAATCCTTTGAGAAAGGTCCTTTAATTTCCCCATTTTACAGTTAGAGAAACAGGCTCAAAAAGCTCAGGTTACTTGTACAATGGCTATTAATAAATGGTGGTGCTCAGTTCAAACCTGGGGCAATCTGATTCCAGAGACTGAGCTTTTACCCACTGTGTTATACTGATTTATTCCTCCAGTACAAAATAGATTCAGATTTATATGTGGAGATTTCTACTCCCAGCAATATTCTTGTTTGAAATCAGGCCTTCCACTGAGAACAATCAAAAAATTTGTACCTCAAAAATCTGTTTAAAGACGTAGGAGAGCTACAAAGAGCTAAGATCCAAGAGAGAAAAACTCAAAGAGGTGAAGTTAACATTCATTGCCATTTTCTTTGAGGTATTGACCGATTGAAAAACTGCAATTGAAAGGCTGAATAGCTTAGTAGAACTTTTGGTGGTTTCATGGGACTGGGGGACAAAAATTGATTTTCAAAGCCCACCAAGAGGAAGGCTGATAAGTACTCCAGGCAAAAAAACACTCTAACAAAAAGAGAGAACTGGAAATAGATCAGCCCTCAAAAAATGCCTGAAGTCTCACTCTAGATCAACTCAATTTCTAACTGAATTAAGGTGATTTGTCCCTACTTCAACAGCTACTTGAAGCAAAGCAAATCTCGGGAGGCAGATAACATCATCCAGAGACTCAAAGATCCACAACAATTTTCATATATAATGAAAAATTTAAAAAGCAAATAAAAACTCACTGGGCATCAAAAAGATAAGAATTGACCAAGGGCTATGAGAACAAAACAGATCCACAAGTAATCTAGATATTAGAGTTATGGATTTAAAGTAATTGTACCTAGTAAGCTCAAGAAATTAAATGACAAGATGGAGAATTTCCATAGAAAACTTAAATCTATGAAAAAAAAAGTAGTAGAAATTCCAAGATTTAAACTACGATATTTGAAATTAATACTTCAGTAGATAGATATAGCAATAGATTAAGCAGAGTAAAGAAGTGAAGGATGGGTCAGAATAAAATATCCAGCCTAAAAAAATAGACAAAAGGATTACAATGCAGAAAAGAATATAAGTGATATGGGCATAGTGAAAAGATTTAAGAGAAAGAAAGGAGGAAACAGATGGGCCCAAAGCAATACTTGAAGAGATAATGGCTAGAATTTTTGAAAATAATGAGTTTTATATTATTTTTCTAATGACACTAATTTGTGACTAAAAATTTACAGATTGGGATTATTGTTCTTGCTATTTAGCTGGGAGATATCTTTGATGTAATACAATTTTGAAGCCACCCTGAGATAATAGTTGGAGAAAGATGGCATTTAGGTATAATATACTTTGGGAACAGGAAGGGACCTTTGATAATGTAGCATTTGTTTGAGTCAATGAGAAATGTGGGGAAATGATGTGTACTGGAGAAGTGGAGAAATTTGGGTTCAGGATACTTCCCACCTCACCTGTGTGGAGCAAAAGGAAGATCATGGGTATAGGATCAAATAGATATGGGTTTAGACACCAGTTCTTTTTCCTCATTAATTATGGCACTCATTTTCTGTCAGTCTCAGTTGCCTTTGCTAAACATTTGAGAATTCATTCTTTGTAGAAGTTTAATGGTAACTAAATGACAATGTGTGCAGGCAACTGACTTTAGTTCCTGGGACAGTAGAGGTGCTCCGTTACCGTTAGTCCCTTTGCCCCCTTTTCCTTATGTCTTAATTATGAAATTTATTTCTGACATCTGTACAGCACTTCCGATGTTCTTGTCAAGGTAGCAATGGATTTCTGCTGAGCCAAACCAGGAAACAAGAATAACAAAGGTTTCAGGTAGATAATAGTTTTATTACTACCCCTGTGCAAATTCTGTTTGCATAGATGTTTGGGTAAAGGAGACAAGGCAGATATTTGTAACTTACAAGGCAATTATTGAAAAATTAGTATCCCCTATCAGCAGGAAAGGAATCAGTTAATAAAGAAATCCCTCAGTCTTCAAGAACAACAACCAGTATTCACAGGTCTGTATGGAGCAGCTCTCCTATCTGCCCACTTCTGGTGGGATGGTTTCATTCCATCTAGGGGTTATGCTTTCTATTTCATCACTAGAGCTCTTTCCCTTTACCTAATAGTAAACGGTTTGATATTTCTTGTATTCTGGTTTCACACCGGTGGCATACTCTCAAAATTCTTATTAAATTTTTTGTTCTCCTGTAATCTCTATTTTCAAAATTATCAACCTATCCAAAACACATGTTAAATAAAATGCATTGAGCAGCTTTTTCCAGAGTATAGCTAAAGCAAAGTAGTGGAGGAGGAAGGTGACTATTGTCCATTCTAGAGTGAATCAAAATCTTCCAGTTGCACCTATCATTTTTCCAGAGGTCCCAAACATTTTTTCCTTATTACATATCCCCCCTTTCTGCTTGTTCTTGCTGTGTCCATTTTTTTTTTTTTTTTGCGTTCTTCTGTGTCTGCTTTGTCTCCCCCCATTGCGGCGACACACCGAGTCAGCTCACCGCGCAGGCGGCTTGCCCTGCTCGCGGGCGGCTCTTCTCTGCTTGTGGGCAGCTCTGCTCTGTTCGTGGGCGACTTGCCCTGCCTGTGGCAGCTTTGCCCTGCCTGTGGTGGCTTTTTGCCCTGCCCACAGCAGCTCTGCCCCACCCACAGTGGCTTGCCCTCTCAAGGCGGTCTGCCTGCTCGGAGAGGCCCCCAGGAACCGAACCCAGGGCCTCCCATGTGGTGAACTGGCACCCTATCCACTGGGCTACAGCTGGCCCCCCTCCAAACATTTTTAATACATGTTATCCTCATGCCATATTTAGTCAATGGTAATATTTTTATGAGGACTAGATGAGGTAACAAATGTGAAGGCTTAGAACATAGAAAGCTTTCAATAATAGTTATTTGAATGATAAGGCTAATGATAATGATGGTTGTCAGTATTATCCAGTACAAATTAAAGACAATTTTGTAAGCCAAGAAAAAGAAAGTTCTTCTTCTGCATGTAGAAATGTTAGATAAAACCTGCTAGATATAGACACACTACAGGTTGAAGCTTCAATGAGGTTTTGGGAAGAGGAAATTAATTGACTACTGACTACTAGAAACATCACCGGTAATTGGGGGAGGAGAACACCCTATCCTATGCGTATGAGGATAAGTTCTCCCATATGCTTTCATTGCAGAGTGTCTCCATTATTCGGGACAAAAACTCCGTCTCTTACAAACTCCCTGTTACAAATTACAAGCAAGTCATGTTGTTTGTTCCATGGGAATTGCAGAGAGGATCATTCATTGTGTTCTTAGGTAACGTTTTCTCTCTAGTTCTCACAACTTATTGGACATGGTGCCACTTAAAGGGAAGAGTGGAGATGATATGCTTCAGTCCATATTTCCTTAGATTTACACTGATTTTGCTCCAGGGACACAAGTTCCTACGTACAAGTTCTATGGTATTTGGGAAGCAACAGAGATGAGTTAGAAAAGCCAGAAAAATGTGGATTGACTCTGGTGATCATGGGTAAGATAGTGATAGCAGGGCAACGAGCAACTTAGTTTTCCCTCTAAGGAAGGACTTTTGGCCCAGTTTGTGGTGAATGCTGTCAAGAGACAGCCTTCAGTTGGCTACACCTTCAGTGATTGCATCAACTGCAGAGAGTCACCTCACCCAAGGTCATGTCCATTCACATCCAATGATGGATCAAGGTTAAGAAATAAAAGCCTGGCTATTTCGGCCCAATGTGGGACAACTCTGAGGGGCCATTTTACTTTATAAGTTACCTGTGAAGTTGGCCTAGGATTTCATTACAGCTCAAATTCACTCTGCCCAATCCTGCTTCTTTCCCTTCCCTTTCATAGATGCTAAGTCTAAGGGCACTCCCCAATAAATATCTCACATTGAAGTGTTCCAGAGTCTGCTTCCTAGAAAACCCAGCCTGTGACAGATTTATACTACATGGAGTAGTAGAAAAACATTGTAATTGAAGCGTGAAAATTCTTGGTTCTATTGCTGTTTCTGCCAGTTACCTATGTGACTTTGGGCCATCGTCTCATATCTCTCAGTTGTAGGCCTTTTCTGTGTATGCATGTGCATGAGATATAGATAAAAATACTTGCCTCATAGTGTCATATAAGAAATGAACACATAAAAGAGAGATTGGCAGTGAAAGTGCTATAAAGATGCAAGGATAATATACAGATCCTGAAGCATAATGCTCATGATAATTATTGAACCTTCATTGCCTCATTGCATATTTCCTTAACCTCTGAGCAAGACCTCTGCAGAATACTATTCCTATATTAATATATAAATATAAATGCTAGGATATTATTCTCTAAATACCTAGGAAAAATATTTGGAAGAAGCTATTAGATAGTCACTGAGCTTGGAAAACACAGGGACACATGTTTATTTTCCAAAAGAATAGGCATAAATATAACTGATTTAAAAATAGATGGCTAGCACTTTATTGTAATTATCCATATTTGTATTCATAGCCTGAACATTCTATTCTTTCATCTCAAAATTGAGGTATCTATGGAAAGAGGAATACAGAGAGATACTGTATGATGTTTAGTTTGAATTGCGTGGTGTTTTCATTTTCTTCCAGAGAGAAATTTTAATGTTTCATATTTGTGAAGATGCCACAAAGAACAAAACCAAACAGGATTTGAAGAATTGGATGAGCAGGTACCACATAGCCCTATGGGGGACTCAGGAATCACAAAATACAATTACAGCGCAAAAAATTAGACATTTACATCTGGTTTCATGGAGCCTATGGTCATGTCCATTTGTGGTGCATGGAAAAGAAAAGCCGACTAGCCAACCAGCCATCCAAGCCTCAAAAATTTCTTTAGGTTTATTCATTCATTAACTCATTCACTAACAATAATTTAATACACAAAGCATATGGTTCCTTGAAGGCAGCAATCCTGATTTGTTCACTATTGTATCCCCAAAGTTTGACTCAGTACTTGGCACAGGGTCAGTGTTCAAAATTATTTGTTGAATTAGTGCATGGATAAATGAATGAAAGCATTGTGCTGGGTTCTCGAGCAGGCATCCAAAATGAGTCAGGTGTAGATCATAGATCTCTGCCTCTAGTCATCCCTACTCTGCTCAGCCTGGAAATATTGCTGGTTGTCAAGGTTCTCACTTTCTTCCCCTTACCTAGTCAAGATCGTAAAATTCCTTTTTTGTTGTTTTCTTTTAATTAATTGGTAATATACATTCATAAAAGTGCACATAAGTAGATAGCACCAAAAATTTTTACAAGGTAAATACACTCATTACCCTGATGAAACCAGCACCCAGATCAGTATATAGAATATACCTGCAGCCCAGAAGCCTCCCTTAAGCCATTGCTCAGTTATTATTCTCTCCCTTTCACAGTGCTATTACTGTTTTAGTTTTGTCTGTTTTGAGCTTATATCAATGGAAGCTTTCATGTCTGGTTCCTTTTGTTCAATATTATGTTTGTGAGATTCATCCATGTTGTTTGGTACAGTAATAGTAACTTCATTGTCATTTCTGGGTCATACCCATTCAATGAATATACCTCATTTTATTTATCCATTCTACTCTTGGTAGGCATTTGGTGTTCAGGTTATTTCCATTCTGGCTATTAGGATTAATGCTGCTTTGAAAAATTTTACTTACTTTTTGGTGCTCATAGATTGTATTTTGTTGGGCATGTATTTAGGAAGGTAATAAGGTATGCATTTTTCGGTTTAAATATATATGGCCAAAGAGTTTTCCAAGGTGGTATGTTGTGTTAGCAGTGTATAAGAGTTCCCGCGCTCCACATTCTGCCAATGCTTGCTATTTTTGTCTTTTTCATCTTAAACTTTATTACTAGTAGGTATTTAATAGTATCTCATTATTGTTTTAATATGCATTTCCTTAAATAATGATGTTGAGCTCCTTTTCAGGCACTTACTGGTCATTTGGGTATCCTCTTTGGTGAACTCTTTGCTCCTTTTTTCTATTTTTCTATTGATTTTTTAAGGGTTTCACTGTAATCTGGTTGAGAATCCTTGACAGATAAACACATTGCATATATCTCCTACTTTGTTGCTTGCCTTTTTACTCTTTTATGGTATTTTTTGATGAAAAACATTATTAATTTTGATATCTCTGCTTTCCTCAATATCATGGAGGCAATTCTCTATGTTATCTTCTAAAAGCTTTATTTTACCTTTTCTGTTTAGATCAACAATCTACCTAGAATTCATTTTTATATACAATATGAGATAGGAACTGTTATAGTTTCCTAGGCTGCTCCAAGCAAATGGTTTGGCTTAAACAATGGAATTTGCTTACAGTTAGAGTCCAGGAAAATGTCCAAATCAAGTCATCATCAAAGCAATGTTTTCTTCCCAAAAAGACCAGCTGCCGGCACTCCTTGGCCCTTCTGCCACATGGCAAGGCAAACATGGTAGCATCTGCTGGTCTCTTCCTTCTCTTCCAGGCTTTACTGATGTCAGCTTCTTGCTTCCTTGGCTTTCTCTCTCTTTCTGTGTTCATTCCATCTATAAAAGACTCCAGTAAGAGGATTAAGACCCATACTCTTTGAGGTGGCTCATGCCTTAACTGAAGTAGTCTCATCAAAATGTCCTGCTTACAATGCATAAACTTTAAGAACATGCTTTTTCTGGGATACATACGGCTTCAAACCACCATACTTCACCCTCTGGACTCCCCCAAAGGCATGTTCTTTCTACATGCAAAATATATTCATTACATAACAATATCCCACAAGTTATTTCAGTAAAAACATCAAGTACAAAGTCTCATCAAAATTGGCTGTAAGTATGGTCTGTTTCAGATCATAAGTCCCCTCTATCTGTGGACCTATGAAACCAAGAGAACAAGTTATCTGCTTCCAAAACACAAAGGAGGGACAGGCATAGGATAAACATTCCCATTCGCAAAGGTAGAAATTAGAAGGAAAACAGAGATCACAGTTTCCAAAAAATTCCAGAACCCTGCAGGGATACTACATTAGATTTCAAGTTCTGAAACTCAACTACAGAATGATGTTTTTTCCTTTGGCCTGATGGAGTGATAGCCCTGCCCCTTCCAAGTGCTTGCACAGCAGCCATCCTCTCCCCAAACACTGGGGTAGAAGTTCCAATACACTTCAGCAATGGGTGGCAGCCAGACAATCCACAATCCCCTGGGAATATAGTCCACCCTCTCTGAAGACAGGGACAACACTCTTCCTGAACAACAGGGTGGAAGGTCTGCTCTCTCCAACTGCTGGGGCATACTCAGCCTCTCTGCACACATGGGTGGTTTCATTCTCTTGGCCCGAGATGTCTTTGGTCCACAACTCAGCTTCCATGGTTCTGCATTTGAAGTTATTTTTTCCTTCAATCTGTCACTTTTTTGTCCCTTTTAGTCCAGGCTGGCAGTGGTAATGTTCATATAGATCCCACAAAGAAAATTTTCTTGGCTTCCAATATAATACCCAGACATCCAATCTATCAGACAAAAGAACATTCAACAAATCCTTTCTGGATAACTGCATTCCCAATCCTGGCTTGCATTGAAATGGCTGACTGGTTCCATGTTCAGTTAAATAATCACATAGGACACTATTCTCTGGAGACTCACTTTCTGGAAACTCAGAATTTTCCAAACCACCAATTTCTGGTTTCTTTGTGCTCAGGAGTTCAGCTCTCAATTTACCCCTTTCCTCTTGTATTTTACTGTACGCTTCATGGAGAAACCAAGCTGCACTTTCCACACTTAGCTTGGAGATCTTTTCATCTATATATACAATCCCATCACTCTCAAATTCTGCTTTCCATCCAACATTTGAATTCAATTTCACCAAGTTTTCTACCACTTTTTTCATATAAAAATTTTATTGCATTATATATAATTCATACATATACATACATAAACAATAAGTGTATAGTAAAAGTTGTGAACTTACAAAACAAAATACATATCATCATATAGGGCTCTCATACATCACTTCACCACCAACACCTTGCATTGTTGTGAAACATTTGTTACAAATTATAAAAGAGCATCATCATCAAAATATTGCTACTAAGTATAGTCCATATATTACATTTGGTGTATACTTCCAACACACCCTATTATTATTTTTAATTCATAAACCATACAATTTACCTAAAGTCTCAATCAATGACATTTGGTATAATCACAAAAGTTGTGTATTCACCACTTCAATCAATATTAGAATGTTTTTATTACTCAAAAAAAAGGAAAAGAAAAAAACAACAACAAAAACAAATACAAATGAACCAAAAAACACTACCCCTTAGTAGTTGCCTCTCACTCTCTCTATCCTTACCCTGTCATACATAACTGCTAATCTAGTTCTGTCTGTCTAATTTATTAGTATTTAATAGTGATAGAGTCAAATAATATGTAGTACTTTTTGTCTAGTTTTTTAATATAATAAACTTTCTTTTTAAACTTTCTTTTTCAATGTAACAGAGAAATTGCATTGAAAGTATAAGGAATTCCAATTTACCCCACCTTCTCCCCCTCCCAAATCTTCCCTGATTAATAACATCTTACAATTGTTTAGTACATTTGTTACATTTGATGAATACATATTGAAGCATTGCTATTAACCAATGTCTATAGTTTATATTGTGGTTTACACTTAATTCCGATGCCCTAAAAATGCCCTATGTTCCACCTATTATTCCCTCTCCCTCCCCTCAGAACCTCTGGTAACCATTACATTTATAACAATGTTATATGTTCTTCCATTACTACAATATTAATAAGTTTATTTTGTCCATGGTCGCATTACCCCCTTCTGATTGTTCATTCCTCAAACTTGCGGATTTTGAGATAGTGAGGCCCTCTCTTCCTCAGATTGAGAGGGGTCTTAGATATTATCGGGCAAGTGGAAGGAACTCTTTTGCTTGCAGTTTAGATACTCTCTGTTTTTTGGGATGGGGTTGTCCATCATCATCATTTTGTTGGTTGTCCTGGGTGAGTCCAATGGTCTGGAGAGTTGTTGTTGGCTGCAAGTCTTCTGAGATTCAGGGTTTAACCAGCATATGAACAGATGGAAGAGTTAAGTCTCTGAGACATATATTTAAAGGGTATAGTGCTAATTATAGGCTCAAATAAAAGGCGTAAAGGAATCATGTATAGGGAAATTATACATGAGTCTAACTCTATTACATTGGGGAAATAAGTTGTCATGTATTTCAAGGTAAGGTCCACCAACAGGGTGCTGATTTCAAGGGATTGTGTGCCTTGCCTATAGTGTCAGCATGGCTCTAGAGTCTGCAGGATCACCCCTACTTGAGGCTTTGTTCACAGCGGCAGTTAGTGAGATCTGTCTGAGACACACATAAGTGTAACCTCTGGAATGGCCTCCCAACACATTTTGAAATCTCTTAGCCATTAAAAAACTTTTGTATTTGATGTTCCCCATTTTGGTCAAGGTCTTTTTCCAAATGCATCACTGGTTGGTGCTTGGTATTAACTGTTGGTGCCAGGGAGGCTCATCTGCAAGAGTCATGCCCCATGCCAGGGGAACGGTAATGAGTTTATATGCTAAGTGTGGATTTGAGAGATGCCACTTTTGAATAACAAGGAGGTATTCAGGAGGTAACGCTTAGGAAATAGATATTATTAGCCTAAGTTTCAATTTTATAAGAATAAGGTTTATAGTTGTAAGCATTAATATTGAGAGCTTGACATATTGGTCTGTTTTCTTTTATTAGGCACTGCTGATGTACTTGAGAGATTCTTGCCCATCTATCTGAGAACATAGCAGGACTCCCCAGGATGAGTTTAATATTTTGTTGTTTATTGTGTGGGTCTCCATCCTCTGAGATAATACCCTATGGCAGAATGAACATATTCAGATTCCACAGAAGCATGCCCCAGGTGCTCCCTCTCCCACATATCCCCCCACCGCCGACACCCTGCACCAGAAAACCTTCCCTGCCACATTTGCCAAAAAAACATGTCCACAATTGTATTTTCAACCACAGACATCCACCTCTCCAGATTTCAACCACAGACATCCACCTCTCCAGAGTTCACCTGTTCCTTCCTCCAGCCCTATCCCCAGTTCCATGCATAGTCCAACGGACCTCCCTAACTCTGTGCCCCCTCACACTCCAGCACTGTCAACCTCACTCAACATCCCTCCATCACTATCACCCCCATCTACTGCCAAATCACCCCCTTCTACCTTATCATGGGTTTTGCCATACTGAGCATAGGTTTGACACACTGTACTTCCTTTCTTTCTCCTGATAAACTATCTTCCAGACTCTATATCTGTGAGTCTGTTCAATATGCTTAGGTCTTATCTGTGAGGTAATGTAATATTTGTCCCTTAGTGACTGGCTTGCTTCATTCAACATAAGATCTTCAAGATTTACACATGCCCCATGTGTTAATACTGCATTCCTTCTTACATCTGAGTAATATTCCATTTTATGCATATACCACATATTGCTTATCCATTCATCTGTTGATGGATACTTGGGTTGCTTCCGACTTTGGGCAATAGTGAAAAATGTTGATATGAACATTGGTGTGCACATATCTGTTTGTGTCCCTGCTTTCAGTTCTTCTGGGTATATACCTAGCATGGGATTGCTGGATCATATGGCAATGCTATACTTAAAATTCTATATTTAGCTTCCTGAGGACCTGCCAAACTGTCCTCAACAATGGCTGTACCATTCTATATTCCCACCAGCAGTGGATGAGTGTTCCCATTCATCCATGTCCTCTCCAACAATTGTAGTTTGCTTTTTTTAAAAAATAGTAGCCAGTCTAATAGGGGTAGAATGATATCTCATTGTAGTTTTGATTCAATTTTCCTAATAGCTAGCAATGTTGAACATCTTTTAATGTGCTTTTCAGGTATTTGTTCTTCTTTAGAAAAGAAATCTCTTTTTTTCCTTTATTTTTAAAGAAGATTTAGATCACATAAATGTTACATTGAAAATATAGGGGATTCCCATATACCCCACCCTTCCCATTCCCCCACTTTCCCTCATTAACAACATCTTTCATTAGTGTAGTACATTTGTTACAATTGATGAACACATATTGAAGCGCTGCTACTAACCATGGTCTATAGTTTACATTATGGTTTACATTTTGCACTGCACAATTTTATAGATTTTGACAAAATGTATAATGGTTTGTATCTATCATTGCAATATCATGCAGAGCAATACCAATGTTCCCAAAATGCCCCATGTTATGCCTATTCTTCCCTCTCCCTCCCCTCAGAACCTCTGGTGAACACTGTCTATATCAATGGTACAAGTTCTTTCATTACTAGAATAATAACTCTACTTTAGTCCATAGTTGCATCCCCTGCCCCCTATGTTTGTTCATTCCTCAACCTTGGGATCGTGATTAGATCCCATGGGACAGATGGATGGAACTGTCTTGCTTGCAGTTGTAGATACTCTGTTTTTTGCAATGGGTGTTGTTCATCATCATCCCCTTGTTAGTTGTCCTGGGTGAGTCAAACAAACTGGAGAGTAGGTGTTGGCTGCAACTCTTCTGAGACTCAAGTCTCAACAGGCATATGAACAGCTCGAATATTTAAGTCTCTGGGATGTATATTTAATAGGAATTGTGCTAATTATAGGTTCAAATAAAAGGGACAGGAGAGCCATATGTAGGAAAATTATAAATGAATCTAACTTTGATACATTGGGGAGATAGGTTATCATATATTCCAAGGTAAGGCCCACCAACATGGTGCTGATTTCCTGGGGTTGTCTGACCTTCCTATGGTGACTATAGTGTCTAGATGTCTCTAGAGCCCTCGGGAGCACTGCTGCTTGAGGCACTCTTTACTGTGGCAGTCAGTGATTTCCTCCTGAGATGTGCATAAGTGGAACCTCTGGGATGACCTCCTGACTCACTTTGAAATATCTTAGCCATAAAAACTTATTTGTATGTAATATTTTCCCCTTTTGTTCTAGGTCTTTTTCCAAATATATCACTAGTTGGCACTTGGTAGTAATCCCTTGGTACCAGGGAGGATCATTCCTGGGAGTCATGTCTCATGCCAAGGGGAAGGTAGTGAGTTTTTATATGCTGAGTTTGGCTTAGAGAGAGGTCATATTTGAGCAACAATGAGGTTTTCAGGAGGTAAGTCTTAGGCAATATGTATTACTAGGCTAAGTTTCAATTTCATAAGAACAAGGTTAATAAGTAAAACCAATAATATCAAGGGCCACATACTCTAGAGATTCTTGCCACTCTATTAGAGAATGTAGCAGGACTCTGAGGATGGGGAATTCAATATTCCTTTGGTTATTGTGTGGATCTCTACCCACCGAGACAACATGCCATGATCACATGAACTCCTTCATATTCCATAGAGGCCGGTCCCAGGTGCACCCCTCCCCACACATCCTCCCACTACTGATACCCCACACCAATGATCCTCCCCTGCCACAGCTGCAAACCTTCTACAATCCAAAACCTCCCCCAAATAAAGCCAAAATAATATAAAATAATTTTTTAAAATTGCATTGTGCCTTTCATCACCGAAAGATCTCTTATCTTTGTGTATATTGACAACTTCTTCCATATATTCTCCCAGTGTCTTTTTTTACTTTATTTTCCAAGAAGCTTTAGGTTACAGAAAAGTCACATAGAAATATAGGGTATTCCCATATACTCCCCTCACACCCACCCCCACATCCTCACCTACCAATAACATCCTACATAAGTATGGTAGTATGGTACAGTTGTTACAATTGATGAACAAATATCAAAGCATTGCTACTAATCAAAGATGTCCAAACAAATATCATGAATCAACTTAATGAAACGAAGGAAGAGATGCTAGGATACATACAGCTTCAAACCATTATAGGAACTAAGTCATATTTTCCCTACATGGTTATCTAATTGATCTAGCATTGCATGTTTGAAATGCCATTCTTGGCCCACTTTACTGTGGTATTTATCACTGTTGCAAAAATCAAGTGGCCTCATGTGTAAAAAGGTCTTTTTTGGGATTCCAGTTTATTCCATTTGCTACTTTGTTTTTATTCTTGAGCCCATATCACATGCTCATTTTCATAATTATTGGTACTTTATATTAAATTATGGTATATTTAGTCTTCCAACCTTTTTCTTATGGCCAATTCTTGGCCCTTTGAATCTCAATAAAATTTTAGCATCATCCTATAAATTTTCACACACTCACTCACATGTATACACAAATAAATCCCCCTTGGCAAAGTTGATTAAAATTTTGAAAATATCTACCAGAATGAGTGAAAAATAGAAGTATTGAAACTCTACAAGCCTGTTGAACACAATATATTTTTCTTATGATTTTTAATTTATTATTGTATTATTGTTGTTTATTATTGTTACTTCCTCTTTTCATTCCTTA
>PVKH010011597.1:0-17701 GCA_004027955.1 Chaetophractus vellerosus
TAGCCTACTCTCAACCCTTGTTTATACTTGCTATTGTAATGGCAGTTTTCCTGATATAAGGAGAAGCTACAGAAAATTGATAAGTAGACTAGGATTGCCTATCTCTAGGTTGGTTGAAATCTCCTTTAAAGTTTATAACAATAGGGACCAAGTTAAAGAAGACTGGTACTTCCAAAAGCAAGCAGCACTTGAGGATCCATATCTTAAGAAGCAAACAGCATTCCTTGGGGTTCCAATTAACCAAGGACAACCAGGATGAGACAATGGCAGGAGCCCTTCAAGGGATGGGAGAAATTAAAAAATTTTTTTTAGTTAAGCCAGTAAAAAGCATTTATTGGGAAATGGGGGCAAAGAACAGGGCTTGCTGAGTAATAGGACAGAAAGACAGAAATACCCTCTAAGATTTGGTGTGTTTTTTTTTTTTTTTTGAGAAGTTTTAAAGAAATTATGAAACAACCAATGTGGGTACTACAAGGAAGAACACTGGAAAAGGGGCTGCCTTAGCTGCCTGTGGCAGTTTGAAATTATTGTATGAATTCCAAAAGGAGAAATATTATTTTGTAAACTAATCTATTTCTCTGGGTGTGATACCCTTTGACTGCATTAAATTCAGATGAGGGGACTTTGATTGGATTACTTGATAAGATCACTTTGGGGCTTCTGATTGGACTACGTCACTGAGGAGTGACTCAGGTTGAGTCTCCACCCCCTTGCTGGGTCTGATATAAACTGAAACAATGAGTGACACTCACTGGGGCAGACAGGAAAAGAAAGCCACCATATTTGATCCTGCCACGTGAGAGATGCTTTACCTACAGCTGACTTGCAAAGAGGGAAACCTCCAAGAGAAGCTGAGGCCCAGAGAGAGAGAGAGACAAGGCCCAGTAAGAGACAAGCCCTATGCCAGGTTTGCCTACAGCTGCAGAAGGCAGAGACCTCAACAGAGATCAGCGGCCATTTTTCCCACTGACTTTAGTGAGAAAGCATGTCCAATGGTGCCTTGGTTTGGACTTTTCACAGTCTTGGAACTGTAAGCTTTTATCCCAAATAAACATCCTTTTTAAAGCCAACACATTTCTGGTACTTTGCATGGGCTGCCTTTTGACATTTTGGCAAATAAAACACTGCCCCCAGGGATAAACCCCAAGGAAAGGCAGGTCTCTACTAGAAGAAATACCACTCCTCTCAATGTCCCATGAGGAGCTTCAGGTAGCAAGATTAAATAAAAAATCTTGGCTCCTATAACAGGAATAATATATATGGAAGATATCTTAACGGCTAGTCATACCAGAAAAGAATGAAAAATTTTGGTTCAAATTTGTGTTTCTGTTTTTTATATTTGTGTCTGTTCAATGTATATTTTTATACCTCTGGACGGTAATACCACATTAACAAACAAAATTATTAAAAGAGCTCTATTTAAATTGCTTTAAAAATTAAGTAAGTGCATATATATATATATATATATATATATATATATATATATACATATATATGAATTAGCACTCTTGGGGTCCCAGAAATTAGGAAAGCTGAGCTTCTAGGGCTCAATACTCAGACCTTTACCAATTAGTTTGTAAACTGGTAAAAATTTATACCAGCATGGCTGGTGAAGGTCATGCCAAAATCTAGACAGAAAAAACTATTTAGGAAAAAACAAAACAAAACAAAACAAAACAAACAAACAAAAACTTAAAAGAAAAAAAAATCCTCCCCTCCCAAAAAAGTAACCAAATAACCCCCTGCAATAAACAACTAGGCACCAGGGTTCAGGACATTAAAGACTGCAATTACTGTAAACAACCTGGGCATTAGAAAGAAAATGGACATAGCTTTCCCTTTTCTCAAGACCAAACTATCAGAAAGATGGGGGAACACAAGAGAGCAGAGGTAGCTCAGTGGTTGAGTGCCTGCTTCCCATGTATGAGGTCCTGGGTTCAATCCCCAGTACCTCTTTGAAAAAAAAAAAAAATATGGGGGAGGTGTGGTGAGGGTTTAACTTAAGAGTTCTGTCTACTGGATCTGGAGTTTGGGGTGGTGGACACAAGGGAAGTATTGGAGAATAAGTCATGTTTTGCATGGTTTATCCTGTGGGGTGGATACCTTGACTGCTGTACAGTTGAAGGAATTCCCCAATTTGGAATTATTTTTTCTAATAATACCTTTGCAATGGTAGCAGCAGAAGAAAAATCATTATTAAAAGCTTGGGATGGGGGTAATTAAATAAAATCTAACTGCCAAACTTAGTAAGTAAAGGAAAATGTCCTTGAAAGCTATAGAAAGATTTTCCTAGATTATGCTTCAGACAAATTAAACAATTATAATCTATTCTCCAGAGCCTACAGTCAGTATGACTTTGAGGTTGTTCATAATTTTAGGATATTACGGAAGCAATGAGGTTTTTAACCACCTGTGGAGGAAGAAGCAAAAAAATTTCTTGAGCAAACTATCATTGTTTCAATTTTATTCTGCTTGGGCATGTTCTCCCTAGGTTTACATGGGTACTAGTAAATTAAGCTAGCATTATGTCTACTAGAGCTTTAAGAGAATGAAAATTTTTAATTGCTTTTAATGAAATTAAGTTATTAGTTTGACAAACTTTATTGTGCTTTGTAGAACACATGAATGCAGAGCAAAGACCTTTTGGTAACTTAAAATATGCAGGTATATAAACTATGTAGGATATGCTTTGATAAAGAGTGTAGTTTTGTCCTAAGGTAACATGGCTGGTTTTCACAGAATGAAAGGCAGGAAGATGTAGGACAAGACCTGAATGGAACTGGAAAGATGTGAGCTCTCTCTAAGCCAAACTCTGCAGATAAACTCACTAAACATGGGACAAGACTCCCATGGGTGAGCCCTGCCCTGGCACCATGAGATTAGACCAAAAGGGGGAAAATAAATAAAACAAAATAAAGTTTCAATGGCTAAGAGATTTCAAATAGAGGCTGGAGGTCATTCTGGAGGTTACTCTTAAGCAAGTTTCAGCCAGATATTGCAACTGCCACAGTATACAAAGCCCCAGGCAACACTGTTCCTGAAAATCCTAAGGAAAACACCAGCTTTACCTAAAGATCTATAAAAAATTATTTCCCCAATGTAACATAGTTCTACTTCTTTTATTTAAACCTATAATTTTCAATTTACTTAAGTATATTTTTCAGAGACTTAAAGCCTCCGGATTGTTTCTATGCCAGTTAAGCCCTGAAACCCAGAGGTGCCAGTCTCTTCAAGAATGACCACAGGTTTCATTCCTCTACCCCATAATGTTGATGTCCCTTTTCAGCATGAAGAAGTTAGAATGGTCATCACCCAGATATCCCTCAAGATTGAGGAAATGAACAAAACAAGAGGGAGGGGCTATAACCAAGAGTTAAGAATTAACAAATGATTATTATGATCATTGAGTCATTATATAGATGCTTTTTAAACTTTCCAGTATATTATACAATAGCCAAAAGTTAATACCTGCAATTACTGAAACCCTATGAACTAGTTCCAGCCCCTGTTTATACTTACTATTGTGATGATCATTCTAGGATAGTCCCAACCCTCGTTAATACTTGCCACCCTTGTTTCAATTCATAAAAGCCCTAAATTCCTTAGACTTGGGAAGACATGTTTTAGGTCAATAGGCTATCTGAGCTGCTGTTTCACACTTAGAAATAAACTTTCTCTTTCAAACCCTGGTGTCTCAGGAATTGGTCATTTGAGTGCGATGGGCAGAGAAACCCCACTTTTGCTAGGTAAAATAATTTAATCATCTCCATTTGGTTATTTATGATTTCTACATCTTGTTTCCTATTATTAACATGTTCTCATGGGCCGACTGGATAGCCCAGTGGATAGGGCGTCGGCATACCACATGGGAGGCCCGGGTTCGGTTCCCGGGGACCTCTCCTAGCGGGCAGACCGCCTTGGGAATGGCGGGCCGCCGTGGGCGGGCCGGAGCCGCCGTGGGCAGGGCAAAAAAGCTGCCACGGACAGGCAGGGGCCGCCACGGGCAGGGCAGGTCGCTCACGAATCGAGCGCAGCCAGCCACCCGCGAACTGAAAAGCCGGCCGTGATGGAAGCAGAGGCCGCCCACAGGCGGGGAGAGCCGCGCCTGCGCAGTGACCCAGTCTCGGCGCGTCGCCGCAGCAGGGGGGAAGGGGAGATGTGTAATAAAATAAAATAAATCTTAAAAAAAAAACAAAAAACATGTTCTCATATGTTTAAGTATATCAAACATGCTCATTTTAAATTCTTGGTTCATCTACTTAAAAATTTTTGCTTTATTCATATATTTTTTTAATTTATTGATTTCTTCTGAGATAGTTGTAGTCCTCAGCTGTCTAGTTATATTGGCCTGTGAAGTCATGTTTTTCAGTATATCAGCTATTCTTTTTGATAACATACACTGGGAGGAAAGGCATCAGTACCAGTGAGTTTAAGCAAACTAGAGAGTAGTTTAGTCTAGGCACAAAGAACTAGCTTATTACTTCCATTTACTATCACCACCTATGAAAGGATTTCATACCTTTAAACCCTTTGAGGGAAAGGGAAGGCAGTCTCTCTGGGTTTGAAGGGGGAGGTGGTGAAAAATTATTTACTGAGAGCAGATGGTCAGTTCATATCCGTTTTCATCAAGTCTGAACTCCAGGAAGGTTTCTGTGCTCTCACCATATGATTTTGTCCTTTGGATTCTGGCACTAAAAGTATGGACTAAGGCTTTGGTTTCTAGGGTGAAGGGGAAAAAATTAATTCAAGGTAATTTGGGGGCGATACAAAAGCAGACTTTCAAAGCATTTAAAAAATCTAACCTTTCACTGACATCTCAAGCTGCCCTCTCTGCCTTAGACTGCAGTCATCAACTCGTCACAGATACTCAAGTTCAAGCTCTTCAAGTTCACTTAAAGAGTTCCTGGAACCCAGCAGCTGCTTGTTTTTATTTCTTCAGGGTTGATTTTGGGGAAGGGTGTTAGTGTGCTACCATGGTAGAAGTACTTTCCATTTTATAGTCTTCTATACTGTTTGAAAATAAAAACCGTTTTCAATAAAAATAGCAATATCAAAAGACAAAAAGACCTAAAGGTCAAAACCAAGAAAAAAACTTTCATTCTTAACACCTCACAGCTATTGATAACAGTCTTCTGTATTAATTTTCTTCCTAAGATGAAAACAAGGCAATCTTTTCAATTTAATAGCTTCTAATGGGTGGTAGTGGGGGAAGGGTAGGAAAGGAGACTTGCAACATACAAAATTTTATAAGTGTTTAGGTTTAACTGCCAAAAAGCTTGATTGAATGCCAGGAATCTTAAACCAATCTTTGTAAATTGACTCACAAAGACAAACACACCAGTAAACAAAACCATATGTTAATTGTTAACATGTTTTAAAAGGACACTTGTCTGAGGAAATAGACAGTAAGAATTATATCACAATCATTAATGCCAACCTGTTATTTTTACAGAGCATTTCCAGGATATTACAATAATAAACCTCCATTCTCCTATTTCTTCTTTAGCATTTTTAAAACTTAAAATAGAACAGATAAAGGGGAGGTTAAAAAAAAAAAAAAGAAATGATTTTCTCTGACAATGTAAATCACATTTTTTCTTTTCTATTTCCTTGGTTTGCCCAATAGCCAAATGGGGGAAGATCACCAGAATTTTTATTATAAGGAAACTCTATGGGGGAACAAAAAGGTAAATATTTTTGAAGTCCTTTCAATTTCCCAGGAAGATACATTATTGAATTAATTCATGAACTAATTTCAATGCTAATTTTTCTTCATGATCCAAGGCATATATTCATTATTAATTACTTTAGTTAAGGCACAGGAAAAAACAATTTCAGAACCATCACAGAAATATATAAATTTAATTAAAAACAGCTTTCCACATATTCTCTATTTGTTAGGGTATCTTTTGGCTCAAAGTGATAGAAAACCTAACAGTGGACTAATTAGCTCATACGACAAAATTTTGCAAGTAGTACAGGATTGTTTCAGTACTTAAACCAAATCATGGTGCTAGGACAGTATCTCTGAAATTTTCTTGACCTTCCCCTCATTTTTAGAAGTTGCCAGTACCAGCTCTAATCACCTCTTCTTATAAAGTATCCATAGCAGAGAAGGAAAGCACTCTTTCAGCATCTTTCTATTTTCATTAGAGAGGACATTTTCTCAAATGCTCCCCAGCAAACTTTCCTTTATGTTTTATTGATCCAGAACTGTGTCATGTGGGAGGAGGGGAAAGTGAAAAAATGTGGCAAAGGATAATAATTATTAAGACTAATCATGATTCATCCCCTGGGACTGGGCAATGAGCCATTAAACAAAATTAGGGTTTGGTTAAAAAAAGGAAGGGCCAATGGCTATTGGGGTAGGCAACAAACAGTGTCTGCAATATTTCTTTCTTATAAATTTGGGACATTTTAAATGTTGGATAGGACCCAATTAAGCTCCAGAAGTAACTACAGTTTAGAACTTCTATTATTTTACCTGAACCTGGGTTTCTACCACTCATTACTTACTTTTTGTAAAGCTGCACCTAGGATTTGAGTTATTGATTTATCTCAGTTGTATTAAAGCTACAAGGAATTAATTTCATTGACTGGATCAACCATAATTTATTAAACTTGTTACATACTTGTGGAAAAGTAAAGTTTTTTTCCACAATTCTTTTGTTCTTGCCAACAATCCTACAATATATATCTATGTAGAGCTAATCTTTGTGCTCCTGTACAAGTATGTCAGTAGGATAAATTCCTTAAAAAAAAACAAAAAACAAAACGCTGAGTCAGAATACATATACTTTATATTTTAATAAATAATGGTGACGTGCTTTCAAATTAAAAAGTCACACCAAATTACGTTTCATCCAGAGCATAAAACGATGTATACTTCCTCACGACCATACCAATATTCAATGATCTTTTAATTTACACTTTAAAAATTATGAATGAGCTGAGCACCTTTCCTTAAGACCATTTACTGGATTTTCTTTGAACTAACTACTCATGTCATCTGCCATTTTCTACTGGAATACTGTACCTTTTTTATTGACTTATAAGAGCCTTTTGTTTCTAGTATGATAAACCTAAGCTTTGTCTCCTTTAGGTGCTTTGCCATTTATTATTTGATTTAATTAACTTAATCATTTACTTTTTAAATTTGCATAAATTAAATTTAATCTATTTCTTTATGATGTCTGGGTTTGGTGTCATGTTTGGAAAGATCTCCCAATCTGAGATTTAAAAAAAAAAACTACAATTTTATTTCTTAAGTACTTTGATATAAAGACAAGCAGGGGCCTAGATTTGCCCTTCCTCCAATTGTTAAGCCCTATCTCAATGTTTATTGTATAATCCGTTTTCCCTCCCCCTGACTGGAAATATACTAAATTCCCAACTTTACAATATACTAAATTCCCATATTTATTTGGGGATAGTTTTATAATACTATCTATTCCAACCCATTCCATTAATCTGTAGCTTTATAAATACCTGGTAGTGCTGGTACTACTTCATTGCCTTTCATTTTCAAAATTTCCCTTATTGTTCTTGCATATTTGCTTTACAGGTGAACTTTAATTCACATTTACTACCAAATGATCTAAATTACTTTTAAAATATTAAATAATTTTATAAGCTTGTGACTAGCAAAAACACTCTTGGGAGGGTGGGGGAAGGTAAATTATGGAACGTTATCATTACCAATAATGGGGAGAGGAAAAAAAGGACAATCTATTTTTTCTCTGATTAATGGCACAGCAAATATAAAAGATGCTAAATAGAAAGCAATGAAGCCCAGTTACATTGAAAATAATCATGACCATTTCCTAGCTCAGTAATTAATCTGTTAATGACAGAAAAATCAGTGTCTACTCATTATTGCTGAATGGCCTCACTTAGTTAATCAGTAAAAATTTAAAAAGGTCAAAAACATAAGGACTTACTACTATGCTTATTTAAAAAAAAAAAAAAAAAAAAAAAAAAAAAAAAAAAAAAAAAAAAAAAAAAAAAAAAAAAAAAAAAAAAAAAGACTGCAAGCACATTCCATTCCCAAAGCGTAAATGAAAATGAGTAAGATTTTGACTTTAGGTTTTCATGAAAATGTATTTATAGATAAATCAGATACTGCAGACAAAATTAACACAGCACTCATATACATTTTCATAGACTGATAACAGCAAAAAGATATGAAATTTATTTGTCAGAATTTTGGAGTCAGGTAAGAACTTAAGATCAATTGGTCTAATCCCCTCAATTTCAGACAAATAATCAGGTCCAGAGAAATAATGTAATTTTTTCCAAGTGGCAGGCGGATGAATGGCAGACACAGAAAAAAAGACCAAATCTTCTGCCTCTCAATTCATTATTCTTTCAATTATACATTTCTGCCACTATAGTTAGAACAGAATGGAATAAAGAACCTCAGATGTGGTATTTTTATACAGTCAACAAAATTTAAAGAACATAAGTAAACACACAATTGCTCTAGAACAGGGATCAGGTTACAGGGCATGGACATGTGATAAAAGAGTTTGTTCAGTCAGGTTGAGTGTGGACTCTGTCTATCAGGACAAAGAGAAACAATAAAAAGATTTTAAACAAGGAAAAAACGGTTAGGTTTTAAATGATAGACTGTTAGGTTTATCAATTAAAAACTTATTTCTTACATTAATTAGACAACTTAAAAGGTATCAATTTACTTTTCCCCCTCCCCATGAACAAGTATAAGTTCCATGGATACAAAAGCCTTACTTACAATTGTATCCCTAGTGCTTAGCTTATTAGCTGGCATTTAATAGGCAACCAAAAAAATATCTGTTGAGTGACATTTAAAGCATATAGTTCTGCTCCTAACTGATAACACACCAATTGGCTGTATTCTGTCTGCCCTGTGGAGAATGGATTTGGGGGAAGGGCTGAAGTACACAGGAAGAATAAAGGCAGAGGCCAAACACTTAATGATAACCCTAACTAGTAAAGTAGCAATGGGAATAGAGAGAAGATGGAGGTAAAACTGGCAGGACATGGTGATTACAGGATATATTAGTAACCCTGAAGGTAGTATTGACATCCTCTCGTGAAAATTGAGGCACCTAAAAATAACACCAATGCAAATGAAGGTCAATCCACCTTCATGCATGGAATAGCCATGAGAAAGGACACTATCTTCCTTAAAATATAATTTTAGTCATTTATAGATGAGGAAACCAAGGCTCTGGTAACTTGCCGAAGTTTACTTGACTAAGCACTGATACAGGCTGTGGAAAATTAGAAGAATGATTCTCAACCTTGGCCACATATTAGAATCCTCTATGAGAAAATAAGAAGGAGGTGGAGGGGGGGGATTAGAAAAGGAGAAAAGGGAGGGAGGGAAGAAAGAAGGGAGGAAGGAAGGAAGCAAGCAAGCAAGGAAGCAAGCTAGGGAAGGAAAAAAAGAAATAAAGAAAAATGGGAAAAAAGAAAGTAATTTCAGTTTCATTTTAATATGCCAATAGAGCCTCTGAGGTAACACAATTCCAAGTATCACTGCAACAGTTTTAGGTTTTCTATGCTCAACTCGGCCATAAAAATACTCAGTAGTATACTCACTGTATATCTAGCCTTTGGACAATGAAACTAAAAGGCATATTGTCAAAATTAACCACTAAAAAATATGTATACCTAGGCAAAAGAGTGATAATTTTAAAAAGTACTTCAGATCAAGATCCTGGCATTAAACTTTTTCAATGACTTTCTCTTTTATTAAATGAAAAAAATCCAAACTTCTTACATCTGCATAAACCACTGAGTCATCAGGCTCTTACCTAGTTCTCTAATCTCATTTCATAACAATTTTCTCCTACCCTTATTTTGCTCCAGCCCCATCTGTTTCTGGAACACACCAAGTTCTTTCCTGCTTTGGGACTGTTGTACTTGCCCTTCTTTCAGTTCTTCACATGGTTCTTCCTAATTCTCTATTTCTTAGCTTAAATCTTAAAGATTACCTCCTCAGAGATGGTTTTCCAACAAACTGTCTAAATGGCACCATTACATCTTATTCATTATCATGGTATCCAATTTATTTTCTTCAGAGTAGTTAAAATGCAATTGCAGACTTTGAGGAAGATGGAGACTAGAAAGACATGGGACTCTTTTCCTTCTCTGAAACAGGTAGAAGACAGGAAGAAACTGCCTAGGAAAAAAAAACTTCTAGGGTTTAGGACACCAGGGGAAGGTTGGACACCGCCCAGAAGAGAGAGAGGAAAAGGAAAAGAATCACAACGGCAAAACTGACTTAAAAGCTGAGATGCAACTGCCGGCATCCTCCCCCACCCTATGAAATTTTGAATTCTCAGGCCTTGAAGCCTGTGGCTCCAGACAAAGGGGACCCCAGGGACCCACCACCCCAGAATGGGGAGAGAGGGACACAGCCGAAGGCTGACTCAGCTTTTGACCCACGAATTTGTTCTACTGTGAGCCATGAGACCTTTCATGCCAGGTAGGGCTGTGCCATTGTGTGACTTGGGAGCTGACAAGTGATTAAAGCGATCTGACCCTCTCAATCTCCCTCTCTACTGACCTGAACTGGTTCCTACCAGGGAAAAGGGAGAGGGCTGCCATTAAATGTCGGAGAACTGCCTCTGAGAAAGTTCAAATTACAAGGCTCTTAGCCTCCAGGCAGGATCCTCTATCACACTGATCCAGTCTGAGTTGCAGAGAACACACTCCAACCAGGCTTTGACCCAGGAGGGCTGCCAAAGAGTGCCATCTTCTGGCAACCCAAGAAAGTGCAAGTGAGGAATTAAAAGGCTTTTTCCGGCCTTTACAGCCTCCCTCCCCAAGACCCTAGGAAACGTGTGTCCAACTCATTACTGGACCCAGGGCCCAGATTTGAGCAACTAACAGGAACAATCCTAAAGACACATTAACAGGCTGAACCAAGAATCAAAGAACAGCAGTAACACACAGCCTCCTGCCACTAAATCTCTATGCAGGAGAGAGAAATTGAGCATCAGAGTAAACTCATCATCATAATCAGATGCCTAGATATCAGAAAAAAATTACAAACCATAGTAAGAAAATGGAAGAAGTGGTCCAAGAAAAAGAACATATCAAAGCCTCAGAAGAGACACAGGATTTGAGAAAACTAATCAATGGGAGGCACATGAATTTCCAAAATCAAATTATTGAGCTGAAAGACAGTATGGCTAGAGAAAAAGGACATCAAGGAGACACTGAGCAGGAAGTGGTATAGCTCAGTGATTTGAGTGCCTGCTCCCCATGTACTAAGTCCTGGGCTCATTCCATGGTACTGCCTTAAAAAAAAATAATGATACTGAGCGAACACAAAAAAGAACTTGAACACCTGAAAAGAAAAGTAACAGAGCTCATGGGAATGAAAGACAAAATAGGTAAGAACAAAAACACATTAGAGGCATACAACAGAAGACTCAAAATGATAGAGAGAAGAATAAGTGACGGAGAAGACAGAACAGCTGAACCTGAAGAGAATAAAGAACAGAGAGACAAGAATGGAAAATACTGATCAGGGGCTCAGGGAGGTGGTGATAACACATATGTGTCATGGGAGTTCCAAAAGGTAAGAGAAGGGCAAAGGGGCAGAGAGAAATTATTGCTGAAAAATTTTTAATTCTCATGAAAGAAATGAATTTATATGTCCAAGAAGCACAGTGTACCTCATCAGAATAGATCCAAATAGACCTACTCCAAGACACAAACAACTCAGAAGGTCAATGTCAAAGATAAAGAGAAAATTTTGATAGCAGCAAGAGAGAAGCAATTTACACAAACAAGGGAAGCCCAGTAAGAATTAGTGCGGATTTCTCATCAGAAACCATGGAGAAGAGACAACAGTAGTATGATACAATTAGGATATGAAAGAGAAAAACTGTCAGCTGTGAATCCCTTATCCAATAAAACTGTCTTTCAAATATGAAGGTGAGTTTAAAATATTCACAAACAAACTGAAACTAAGAAACTTTGTAAAAAAGAATCCACATTTGCGGGAAATATTAAATTGATCATTAAAATCTAAAAGAAAAAGACAGCAGAGAGAGGTTTGGAGGACAGTATAAAGATAAGAATAGCACAAAAGATATTTTTACTCCTTTGGGATAACCAAAAGAGTAAAAAGACAGACAAAAATATTACATATGAAAACCAAAGAATAAAATGGTGGAAGTAAATAACGAATTTATAGTAATATCAAAGAATATGAATGGATTAAACTTTCCAATCAAAAGATATAAGCTAACAGAATGGATTTAAAAAAAACACGAGTCATCCATATGCTGCCTACAAGAGACTCACCTTAGTCCCATGGATGCAAACCAGTTGAAAGTGAAAGACTGGAAAAAGATAATCCACACAAACAGCAACCAAAAAAGAGTTGGGATAGCTATACCAATATCAGACAAAACGGACTTTAAAAGCAAAAAAAGTTATAAAAGATACAGAAGGCCATTATATATTAATAATATATACCAGGAAGATATAACAGTCACAAATATCTATGTACCTAACCACAGTACCCCAAAATACATGAGGCAAACTCTGGCAAAACTGAAGGGAGAAAGAAACATCTCTACAATAATAGTTGAAGATTTCAACACACCACTCACATCATTACATAGAACAACTAGACAGAAGACCAACAAGGAAACAGAGAACCTGAACAATATGATCAACAAGAGAGACCTAACAGACATATACAGACCGTTTTACCCAAACACAGCAGGCCAAACATTCTTCTCAAGTACTCCTGGATCTTTCTCCAGTATAGACCACATGTAAGGTCAAAAGGTAGGTCTAAATAAATAAGCAAAGACTGAAATTACACAAAGCATCTTCTCAGAACATTATGGAATGAAACTGGAAATCAATCATAGACAGAAAAGAGGTAAAACTGCAAATGTGTGGAGGCTGAAAGCACACTCCTAGATAATCAGTGGGTTAAAAAGGAAATTGCAAGTGTAATTAGTAAATATATTGAGACGAATGAAAACGAGAACACAATTTATCAAAACTTATGGGATCCAGTGAAGGCAGTCTTGAGAGGGAAATTTACAGTCATTATAGTTACAAAAAAGAAGAGCTAAAACCAAAGCTCTAACTGAACTAGAGAAACTAGAAAAAGATCAGCAAACCATTCCCAAAGCAAGCAGTAGGAAAGAAATAAAGATTAAAGCAGAAATAAATGAAACTGAAAATAAAAAAAGAATCAGAGAAAAATCAACAAAACCAAAAGCTGGTTTCTTTGAGAAGATCAATAAAATTGACAAATCCTTAGCTAGACTAACTAACAAAGAAAAAAAACAAGAAGATGCAAATAAGTAAAATCAGAAATAAAAGGGGACAAATTATTCCTGTATTCAAGAGTGGTTCAACATAAGAAAATCAATTAACATAATATACCACATTAACAAACTGAAGGGAAAAAAACTACACAATCATCTTGACGGATGCAGAAAAGTCATTTGAGAAAACCCAGTATCCTTTCTTGATAAAAACACTCAAAATATAGGAATAGGAAGGAATATTTATCAATATGATAAAGGCATATATGAAAAGCCCACAGTCAACATCACACTCAATGGGGAAAGACTGAAAGCTTTCCCTCTAAGATCAGGAGAAAGACAAGGACTCCCAGTGTCACCATTGTTATTCAACATTGTACTAGACATTCCAGTTACAGCAATTAGATGAGAAAAATAAAATAAAATAAAATAAAATAAAAGGCATTCAAAATAGGAAAAGACGAAGTAAATTTCTCACTATTCGTGGACGACATGATTCTCTATTTACAAAATTGAGATGTCTACAAAGCTACCTGAGCTAATAAATGAGTTCAGAAAGTTGGCGAGACACAAGATCAACATGAAAAAATCAGTAATGTTTTTGTACACTAGAATTGAACAATCTGAGGAGGAAATCGGGGGGGAAACATCATTTACAATAGCAACAAAAACACTCAAATACCTAGGAAGCAATTTAACCAAAGAAGTACAGGAACGATATGCAGAAAACTACAAAACAATGCTAAAAGAAATCAATGAAGACCTAAACAAAAGAAAGACATCCTGTGTGCAAGTACTGGAATTGTAAATATTGTGAAGATGTCAAACCTCCCCAAACTGATTTATAGATTCAATGCAACACCAATCAAAATTCCAACTGTTTACTTTACAGAAATAGAAAAGATAATTACAAAATTAATTTAGAAGGGAAGGTACACCCGAATAGCCAAAAGCATTCTAAAAAAGAAGAGCAACACGGGAGGAGCTTCAGTGGTCAAACAGCATGGTAATGGCAAAAGGGTAACACATTGACCAATGGACTAGAATTGAGAATCCAGAAATAAACCCTCACCTCTGCAGCCAACTGGTTTTTGACAAACTTACTAAGTCCATGTAAATGGGACAAAACAGTCTCTTCAACCAATGGTGCTGGGAGAACTGGATCTCTATAACCAAAAGAATGAAAGAGGACCCCTAACTCATTCCCTATACAAGAGTCGATTCAAAACGGATCAAGGACCTAACTATAAAAGCCAGAACCATAAAACTACTAGAAGAAAATGTAGGAAAACATCTTAAAGCTCTTGTGGTAGGTGGTGGTTTCTTGGACCTTACATCCAAAGCACGAGCAACGAAAGAAAAATTAGATAAATGGGACCTCCTCAAAATTAAACACTTTTGCCCCTCAGAGGACTTTGTCAAAAGGGTGAAAAGGCAGCTAACTCAATGGGAGAAAATATTTGGAAATCACATACCCGATAAGGGTTTAATATCTATGATATATAAAGAGATGATACAACTGAATAATAAAAAGACAAATGACCCGATTAATAAATAAGCAAAAGACTTAAATAGACATTTGTCCCAAGAAGATGTGCAAATGGCAAAAAAACACATTGTATTAGTCAGCCACAGGGGTGCTTTTGGAAATATACCAAAGATTGGTGGTCTTTATAAAGGGTATTTATTTGGGGTAGAAGCTTACAGTCACCAGGCCACAAAGCATTAGTTTCTTCTCATACCAAAGTCCACGTGTTAGAGCAAGACAGCTGCCATGTCTGCAAGGGCTCAGGCCTTTGGGTTCCTCTCCTGCCAGAGCTACCTTTCTCTCCGGGCTTAGCTTCTGTTTCCTCCACAAGTTCAGCTGTAGACCATGAGGCTCTCTATGCTTTGTGCCTCTCCACAAGGCCAGCTGTAGACTATCGGGGGAACAGCTCACTCCAACATCAGAACTGCTTCTCAAATCTCTGCTTCTCAAACCTGCTGCGTTTTGTCTTGCCTTTTATACTTGAGACCACACCCACCGAGGGGTGGGGCTCAAGTCCCACTGACGTGGCAGTTAACGCCCTAATCATGCCCAGATTAACAGATCAGTTTACAAGCACGATTCAATATATAGTTTTGGAATTCATAATTACATAAAACTGCCAAACCATTACACACATGAAAAAATGTTCAACATCATTAATGATTAGGGACCTGCAAATCAAAGCTACAATGAGATATCATTTCACACCTATTAGAATGGTCACTATTAAAAAGACAGAGAACTGCAAGTGTTGGAGAGGATGTGGACAGATAGGAACGCTTATTCATGGTTGGTATGAATGTAGAATGGTACAGCCACTGTGGAAGACTGTTTGACAGTCCCTAAAGAAGTTGAATATAGACTTGCCACATGACCTTGCAATATCACTACTGGGTATATACCCAGAAGAACTGAGAGCAGTGACATGAACAGACATCTGAACACCAATGTTCATAGCGATGTTACTCATGATTGTCAAAAGATGGAAGCAACTCAGGGGACCATCAACTGATGAATGGATAAACAAACTGTGGTGTATACACATGATGGAATATTATGCAGCTATAAGAAGAAATGAAGTCATAAAGCATATGACAACATGGATGGACCTGGAGGACATTATGCTGTGTGAAGCAAGCCTGACACAAAAGGGCAAATACTGTGTGACTGTGCTACTATGAACTAAATATATTGCGTAATCTCAGGGAGTTAACTTGAATATGGGTCACCAGAAAATAGAACGAGGTTAGAGATTGGAAAGGTGAGGGTTAACTTGTGTAGAACTGGTAAAAAGGATGTGTGTTAATCATTGGAAATGAATAGAAAAGGTGAAAGTACAACATGATGTTTGTAACTAGTAGTACTCTTATATGGGCATGACAGTGGTTTAAAGGTCATGTATATTACTAAAAGAAAAGCTAAAAAATATAACATGGGACTGTATTGCATAGTAAAAATGCATGTGAAATATGAATATGGGTAAAATTGTATATAGAACACCATTTTTCTTCGAAACAATGTATGTTAATACAAGATGTTAATATCAGACTGCAAACACATTATGCTAAGTGAAAGAAATAAGTACTATATACTGTATGACTCCATTTTTAGAAAATGTAAATATAAATCAATTTATAAAGATGAAATTAGATTAGCACTTATGTAAGGCTAGGGAAGGACAGAGGGATTGAGTGGTAACTGCTAAGGGGTGTGGAGTTTTTCTTTTTGGAGTAATGAAATTGTTCTAAAATTTTCTGTGGTGATGAATGCACAACATTCAGAATGTATTTGATAATCATTATATTACAATCAAAGGCATTGATTACACACTTTGGATAGATCGTATGATATGTGAATATTATCTCAATAAAACTGCTTAAAAAATAAATGAAGAAATCTGCAAGAATAGCCAGAAATAGCAGTTTTTTATGGCAGGGGTAATAGAGAGAGATTGAGAGGTGAAGAATTTTCTTGTTTGTCTTTTTTATTATTATTATTATTGAAATAATGAAAATGCTGTAATAATGATTCAAATGATGCATGCACAACCATGTGATCATACCATATATCACTGATTATATACTTCAGATGAACTGTATGCTTTATTAATATATATCAATAAAATTGATTTGTTTAAAAGAAAAAACAATTGCAAGTCTCTTTCTACTGGAATGTGAACTATTTGAGGGAAGGAATCTTATTTCCCAGGTCCACAGCTCTATTCCAAGTGCCTAAAGCAATACCTGGAATACAGAGAGGGAAGGAGAGATAGAGGGAAGGAGGAAGGGAAAGAGAAAGTAACTTAGATGCTAATAGGTATTCAACAAATATTATTAAACTAATGAATAAAGTCATTTGCATTGTGGGATAATTCCCCATTAACCAATATAAAAAGGAAGAATGCAAAGTAATAGGTGGTTCTGAATTTAGAAAAGTTGATTATAGCAGTAATTATGGGAGTGAATCTACTTGTCTTTTCTATTATTCCTTCTGGTTCATGGTAATAAAACCATAAGGACGGAGAAAAATTACCACAATTGGATGTAAATTTTAAAATAGCCAAATAAAAACCATATCAAATCTTATACAATAAATAAATAAATAAATAAAGATTAGAAGGAAATATATTCAAAATGCTAACAGAATCTGTGGATGGCGTGTTACATTTTATTTTTAGCATTTTGTATATTTTCCATATTCTCTACAATGAACATATTACTTTTATAATCACAACAAAATTGAACAAAAAGAACAATTATCAGACTGTGCTAGCACAAAAACTATCCCAAACCATTGAACCATTATAATAATCAATTTTGCAATTTGTAGTAATACCACATAATTATAACTAATTTTTAAGAATTTTTCAATTGATAGTCAT